>NCQV01105040.1:8270-33206 GCA_002740545.1 Lophocereus schottii | reverse complement strand
AGTATGAGTCTTTAGAATGTCCCCGAGAGTGAGTTTGTTTTTCGACCACATGAGTACGAGGGAGTAACGTTTTATTTATAGGGACAAAATGCCCCCTGCCTACTAGGATTGGTGACTTATTTGCTTTTTTAGGTCGTTGAATGGGCATCTAACTTAGCAGTCCATGTAGTTGGTAATTTAATGGTCAATTTAACCCATTGACTTAGGGCCTGTTCTCTTCGATTTATTTTACCTAAACTTATTATGAACTGAATTTATTTAAACTGATTCTGAACTTATTTCAATCCAATACCCGAAATCCCACCGCCAACCAGGTGTAGGGGGTTTGATGTGACAACCATACCCCCTGAATTGTAAAATTATAGAGAGATGAGTTCCAATTAACCCTATATATAGAAGCCATAGACTACCTACTCCTCTACAGAAATGAAGTAAAGGAAGTTTAGAGAGACATTTTGCTTTTGTCTGTACAATCCAATGTGAAAAAAAATAGTCCAAACTTGCCTTATTCTGAATTGCTTGCTTAACTTATTCTAAACATATTCTGAACTTATTTACTAAACTTATTTAGAATTTATTCTAAACTGAACTTATCTGAACTTATTCTTCAAAAAATAAGTCGAAGAGAACAGGGCCTTAGTAGTTATTTGGGCTATGACATAGAAGGCAATTTCACCCAGTTTATTTAAATAACTGTAATTCATTAAATGGGCTAGCCCAAAATAATCAATTTATATTTAGTTTCTGAGACGACACATATCATTAAATTATTAGTGCCTACAAATTGGCCCCTCAAAAATTGGCTATGTCCACGACTTTGGAGTATTTGATGCCGCCGAATCTTGAAACTTGTTGAAAGGAGGCCATTTGTGCTTTAAGATGTTAGATCCATCAGATCGAATTTCATGACTTGATACAGAATCGATTAATAGGAATTGACGAGTCATCTAGCTTGACTAGGTCTTATTAAGCTTGCTAATGTGCTTGAAAGCTTTTTCTTTGGCATTGTAATTTAATTTATCAAACAACATACCAAATTGTAGACTTAATAAAATAACTAAGTAGACTAAACTTGGACTTTTGAATTATCGGACCAAATTTTGAACATGTTGGGTGGATTTTAATCTATCAACTTTTGAAGATGATGAAATTTCCATCACTTTTGCTTTCCAAGTAAACCTTAAGAGGATGGCCTCTCTGAACCACTAATAATAAATAATGAGAGAGTTGCCTACGATATTGCTTTGAATCTCTTTGTTGCAATCTTATTATTATTTTTCAAGCCGCACAAAACTTCATCGCTGCTACCCAAGAAATTCTAAAATCATTGCACTGGTGAGGCTTCATCACATTCATCGTAATGTTAACCTCCCCAAAATTTGAGGTTCTTGTCTTTATATGTGGCGGTGGAACATTTTATCAGAAACTATGGAACAATATCTAAATCATTAGCATAAGGGACAAGCTGTAGTAAGGATTGAACATTAAATGAAGCAATTCAGCAATTCTTATTATCAATTATATGCTATGATTCAGCAACAAGCCAGGCAATGTGGCAACAACATTTGCTTGGGGAACTATATTGCAAACATCCTTTCATATCAAAGTGAGTTTGCTTGCACTTGTTGACCACTTAGTCCTATTTTTCAAACTATGCATTTGCCTTTAACCTCTTTTGTGACATTTTTGTGATGTTTTCTATTTGTTTCACTACGTGTTATTCTTTGGGGGGAGGGTTGTTTCTGTAGGCTTCTCATTTGATTTAAGGAGGAACTTTCAATCCTTGAACCAAATATGTTGCCTTTCACTATGATATATGGTCAAATATAGAGCACAAAATTCTCTATCCATTTGTTGGCTGGCCACATAGGCCTAACTTAGTGACTTTCTCTATTATTATCACCCTTGGATGATTTGCTTGCATGGGTCCATTTTTGGTGACTTTCTCTATTATTATCACCCTTGGATGGCTTCCTCGCATGGGTCCACTTTGGATGAATTTTCCTAATTTAAAGGAGGAGGCCACATCATCGTTGTCACCAACATGCATGAGGGGGCCTTATCGCCAACACGAAGGACACAGCTATATCGCTATTGCAACCAACATAAAGGAAAGAGGCCTACATCACCAACATGAAAAAGGAGGATATGTCATCATTGCTACCAACTTAAAGCAGGAGGACTACACTGCCAGCACAAAGGAAGAGCTTATGCTCCATTGCTTCCAACTTAGAAGAGGACTAAGTCGTTGCCAACACGAAAGAGGTGGCTATGCCGACACTACTACCAACTTAGAGGAGGTCTAGCCTCCAACTCAAAGGAGGAGGCTATATTGTCACTATTACCAATTTGTAGGAGACTCAAAGGAGAATGTCGTGACATGAAGGAGGGGACTCCATCACTATTATCACCAGCTAAAAGGAGGAGGCTTATGTCACCATTGCCTCTATCTTAACGGAGTTCTAAGAGCATTGCAACTTAGACAGTGTAAGAGTTGGCTGGTGCATATTAAAGTCATAAGTTTTGATGACTTGAGGGCCATGAACTTTAAAATGACTTGGGATTTTACCACTTTTCGAATATTTAAGATCATCTTTGACGATATAAAAGCCAACTTAGTCATTTGAGAGTCAATAACTTTAATAATTTGGAGGTCTTAAACTTTGAAGACTTGAGAGTCTTCCGCTTTAATGACTTGGGAAGTCTTAAACTTTGATGATTTGAGAGTCTTTAACTTTATTGCCTTAAGAGATTTTAACCTTGATGACTTAGAAGTATTGAACTTTGATGACTTAAGGGGCTTTTAACCTTGCTATCTTGGGATACATTAACTTTGATGGCCTGAGAGTCATGAACTAGGATGATTTAGGAATCCTTGACTTTGAAGACTTAAGAATATTGAACTTTAATGACTTAAAAGTCATGAAATTTGATGACTTGGGAGTTCTAAACTTTGATAACTTAGAACTATTGATGATGAACATCATATATGCATGGATAATTTGAGTGTTTCAGAGTGATTTTAGGGCATTAGTGTGCTTATTTATGTGATTTATGCACTATATATACTATTATGCTTAGATTTCACTTGTTTTAAGAGCTTCGTAGATTTTGACTTTGTAAGCCTAAGATTTATGAGCGAAAGAATTCTTTTGAGGCCTTATAGGGAAAGAAGAAAGCAAAAGAGGCATAGAGACATCTGATACAAACATGTCATGGTCAGCACCACAAGTCCAAGAGGTTTCGTGATGAGGCAGCAAGAAGAACAAAAGAAGACAAAATACGCAGAGGCCACCATAGCTAGGCCGTTATGGCGACCATGTATTGTAGTGGACCCTATGGATTGTTGGACTGCCCCCTCTTTCCGTGATTTCTTACTTTCTTCACGATTGTTCGTTTCCCAAGCATTTTTGAGGTTAGGGAACCTTGCATTCCACTATAAAAGCCTTGTTTGCAGCCTTCCTTAGGATCCATTTCACCAAAATCCACCATCTTAAATTAGTTTTTTTTTTCACCCTTCGAGATAGTTTGAGGAAGAAGAAGAAGAAGAAGATTTGCCAAGGAAACGCAGATCGGGCAAGCATTAAAAAATCAAAGCATCATCACGGAAACTAATCACCTCTTTCACTTTCTTTTCCTCATGTATCAACTAGATTTATTTCAGTTTGTAATTTGATTTATTTGTCATGTTTGACTAGATTTTTTCAACTTCGGGATTTTGTTGCCTTTGAATGATTTTCGCCAATCAATTCCTAGGCTTTTATTTTCCATTGATTTGTTCTTATTTTACTTAGATTAGATGTGCTAAATTATCTGCATTGCTTAACTTATCTTGAGGGAAGAAAGCTTGGTACATTGATCCAATCCTTGTGGGAGATGACCTTGATTGGCCACAATACAATCGTAGACTTGGGGTACTATCAACGTTTCTCGATATGTTTAGCAAAGTATTTTGTTTTCTTCGAAAAAACCGAATCAAAAAAATTGAAAAATAATTAAAAAAACACAACGGCAGTTTTCCATTTTCCTTAATTCGAGCATGAATTATTTTGGAGGTACTTTAAATGGTTAAATGCTATTCTTACTCAATTTGGTTATTGTGTAGGTAAATAGAAAATTTTAGACATTGTTGATAAGGGTGTAAATAGTGAAACATGAGCTTTTTTAGAATATTGGGCTTTTGTGGTAAAAGCATGGATGAAGCATGGCATTTGCTTAAGTGGCTTGCTTGGCATTCTTTCAATTTGAGAAGGCTAGTTGATTTCCCAAGTGTTCTTTCCCTAGCCCTTGTGCTTTTCATTCTAGATCTTATTATTTGGAGCAATTTATTGTGCTTTTTGGTGTGACATGTGTAATTCTTCTAACTAAGACATAAATTTGTATCCTTATTATGTATGTTATGCTCAACCAGATTGTGCATCTCCCAAAGACAATATTGATGCTATTTTGACCTTTCTTGATTCATCATTTCCTAACTTAGTGCATGGGGCTCAAGATAGGTGGGCCTTTTGGGTTTGTTGTGAGGTTTGTTGTTAACGATGTAAGTTATGGGTTAGAAGATACTTTAGATGAGATCCACAATCTAGCTGAGGCTCCTTTGGTGGGGTTATGTGATATCTATTTGCATAAGGAGTTTCTTAGTCTTAGTTTTGATAATGTTTTCTCCAATCCCCTTAACCATTCACATATTTCTACTCTTTGTTTATTACACATTAATTCCCTTAAGTGTTGCATTGAGCAGCCTATTAATACTCATGTCATGTGTGAAAATTATTTAGATATAGGTTATGAAGATAACGTGTTTGATATGCTTGGCTTTTGATGATTACGTGTCCCTGGGTTACTTTAAAAGGCATGATCCCTCCATTTGACCCTTATTGTGAATACCTAGAAAACTTGCCTAGAAAAGTTATATAGACTACATCCTCTAATCTTTCCTATGATTTTTCCACGACCTTTGATAAAGTTAAGAGGGAACTTATTCTATTTGATGTGCCTTTTCTTGTTGCCTCTTACCTTATATTTTTCTAAATTATGGTCAAAGGTGTTTGACAAGCTCATGCATGCTTTGACAGCATCTCATGTGGAGACCAAAGTCTTGAATGTTGCGATGGAGTGGATGATGCCATGTGCCCTGGTTATCATGAGGCCTTAGCTTAGGTGGCCCCAGCACCCAACCTGGTGAGAGTGTAACCTTTTGTTTCTCCCTTCCCTTCTTCTCGTTTATTCTTTTTTTTTGAATAATGCTTTGTCTAAGCATGGGAGAAAGGAAATTTTCATATTTTGCATTTTGGTTTTTGTTTTGCATGCTAGTTAGGGCATGTAGTTTTAGATTTCCTTTTGTTTGCATCGAAAGTCCAGTTGGTTGCATTTAATTGCATTTTAGGTTTACTTTTTTAGGATTGCTTATAGGGATGTTGTGGATTAGTTAAAGATTTCCTCCGATGGTGTCTTTGCTAGGCATGATAGCATTCATGAGCTTGATTAACTTTTGATGAATGGCCTCTTGCTATGAAAAAAAATAAAAATAAAACAAAATTATGAAGGTTTGTGGATGTCTCTAGTTTTATCCCTTGTCTTAATTGGGAATTATGTCATCCCTTTGAGTCCTTGGTACTCATGTTAGTATATGTGTTTACTTTCATGGGCTAGATGAGATCATGGTTGATATCCCTTGATATTTTTGGCCTTATTTGGATTAATCATCATATTTAGTCTCATATTCTTTTACATGTGTGACTATTCCAAGTTACATATCTAGAACTTGCCCAAATTCCTATTCAAACCAGATTTGCATGTGCATATTTGATAATGTGATAGAGGCATTCTTTTTTTGGTTATTAACAGCATAGCGAAATAGCCTGCCTTGTATTACATGTTTATCCCTTTGTGCTAATCGCATTGGGCTTATACCTATCATTATTATGACCCCTTCTATTTTAGCCCTAGGCTATACCTATATTTCCACCTTTAAACCAAGTCTATGGAGCATCACTTCATGTGTGTCATGGATAGATTTGGGGTTGTTTGCAATGGCCTTGGCATGCTAGTTTGTTATGGGGTTAATAAAATTGTGCATTGGATTTGTTCCCTCTTCTTTGGGTTGTTTTCATATATATTTAGAATAAGTTGACATATGTCCGCACTATGCCTTCCAACATTTGAAATTCATTTTCTTTTCACTCTCACAAAAAAAAAGAAGAAGAAAAAACTAATGTTGAAAAAGAAGGAGAAAAAAGGAGAAAAAGAGGAAAAAAAAAAATTGATTGGCGTTGATGACATGTATTAACTTATGTTCTTTCTTATGTCGACTCATTTCATACTTGATTCGTGGGGTGTGTTTATATTATATTGTTTGCATTGGGAAGGTCCATGAGTTTTATGGTTCTACTTGGTTATTAACTCCACATTACCCAAATGCATTTGTCTACTTCCTCTCCTTTACTCTTTAGCTCATATTATAACTCATGTAAAGTCCTCTTAATCGTCATGTGCATATTGCATCTTAGTAGTGGAGAATTAGAGTGTCTTGGCAAGCCCATGGTAAATGACATAATTCGATAGAGTCTTGAGCGAACACATGCTACATTTGAAATACATAAGTGGGAATGATCTACATTTCCCAATAGTGAGGCTCTAGTGGTCCATTTTGTTCTACTCAATTCCATGTGCTTGCGTGTCATTCTTTTTGGTTCTTTAAGGGTCATCATGTTTGATGTCAGGCTCGTGTTTTTAAAATTCTTTAAAAACCTTTACTTTCTTTTGACTTTGAAATGTTTTGTGCACTAATTGAGGTTGCTATTGATTGATATTGTTGGTAGTGATGTGCTATTAGTTACCCAGCTTAAGCAGATTGTGTTTTTGAATCCTAAATACATCTTCCTGTGTCAGTTTATCTAGACTTTAGTTTTGCTTAGGGACAAGTGAAGGTTTAAGCATGGCGGAGTAATAAACGTCATATATGCATAGATAATTTGAGTCTGTAGGAGTCATTTTAGGGGATTAATGTGCTTATTTATGTAATCTATGCCCTATTTCTATTATCATGCTTAGGTTTTGGTTGTTTTGAGAATGTTTATAGATTTTGACTTGGTAAGCCCAAGGTATATGAGTGGAATAGTTATTTTGGAGGCCCTTATACTACAGAAGGAAGCAAAAGAGACCTAAAGACATCTAACATAACATCATGGTTAGTACCACAATTCGAAAAGTTCTAGAATGAGGCAGCAAGAAGAATAAAAGAGTGACAAAATAGGTAGAGGCCACCACGGACAAGCCGCTGTGGTGACCACATACTACGGTGGACCCCATGGGTTGTCTAGGTGGCCCCCTTTCTCCGTGGTTTCCTACTTTCTTCGCGGTTGTTCGTTTTCCAATTGTTTTTGAGACTAAGCAATATTGAATTTCGTAATAAAAGCCTCATTTGCGGCCTTCCTTGGGATCCATTCCACCAAAATCTAACATTTTAGATTATTTTTTTACCCCTTAGAGAGATTTTGAGGAAGATGAAGAAGAAGATTTGCAAGGGAACCACGAATAAGGCATGCATCGAAAGATCAAAGCATCACCATAGAAACTAGGCATCACTTTCTCCTTCTTTTCCTCATCTCTCAATTAGATTAATTTTTAGTTTGTAATTGGATTTATTTATCATATTTGCATAGATTTCTTCAACTTAGGGATTTCATTGCTTTTGAATGAGTTTCGCTTGTTTGTGGCTGTCGAATCCTTTGGACCCTTGTTGATTACACATTTAATCTATTGCAGAGGTTTGTTTAAGTGGGTGATTTAGTCAATTGCCTTATTTGTCTTAGATATTGAAGAGGACTGAAAGATGAAGTTTGATATCAGAATGCTAGGACTAGACTTGATTATGTACATTCTACAAAATTATTTGCCATTCGAGAGAGCTTAATTGATAATCTTCATACTTGATGTGTCTAGATTGATTAAATAGCTCAAACATCAGGGCTTCATTGATTTTATGCATTTAGCTACAGTGAAAGAGAATAGTGATACATTAGATTATTGCTCTTTAAATTATTCAATTTGGTAAAATGAGTTTTGCAATCACTTGAAATGGATCATTTTGCAAATCAATTCATAGGATTTTATCTTCTATCAATTTATTCTTAATTTATTACATTAAATTTCCCAAATTATGTGCATTGCTTAGCCTATCTTGAGGGAATAAATCTCGATAGATTGATCTAGTCCTATTGAGAGACGACTTTGATTTGCTATAATGTCATCGTGTGCTTGTGTTTCTATTACTTGAACCTTTGAAGACCTGAGAGTCTTGAACTTTGTTGACTTGGGAGCCTTCAACTATGATGATTTAGGAGTCCTTAAGTTTAAAGACTTAGGGGTGTTGGACTTTGATGACATAGAAGTCTTTAACTTTAAGGATTGGAAGCCTAGAACTTTGATGGAAGTCTCGAGCTTTAATGACTTAGGAGTTCTTAACTTTGAAGACTTAGAAATCTTGAATTTTGATAACTTGAATGTTTTGAATTTTGACAACTTGTTAGTCTCTTACTTTGAGTGACTTAGAAGTTTGCCTCGTGAACATCCATTTTAGGCAGTTTTTTTTGTTGATCTTTATAAATGATTAATCAAATTCTTTAGTGCCTTCTTTGCCTACTGTGAAATTTCCCTCCTTTGCAAGTTAGATTTTTGGTTCTTTGAATATCTTGCACTTCTCTATAGAATAATAATTGATAATTTGATGACATTTGTAGTATCTAAGATCATTAGTTCTTTCAATCTCTTTGAGATGCTTTGACTCTGGTTGTTCTGTAAGTCCCTTCTCAAGATGTTCATCAAGCATTTCTAGTGCGTTAAACTTAGAATAAGGATATTTCTTCTCTTTAGAGTATACGAACATGGAGGTTTTATTTCTTAATGACGTTATTGAGATTGTTGAACCATCTTCTATAGCATAAAAAATAACCTCATGAGCTTGTGTTGCTAATTCATGGAATTTCTTAGGCTTGCTCACTTATAAAGCATATAATATGCTACAATCCGTCCCATGAGCACACAACTTAACTATAGAGGACAAAGGCAAGTGGTCTTTGCATTTAAAGAGAGGGCACACTAACAATTGATGTAATCAATGACCGGCTCCTTGTCAATTGCTTATTGTCTATCAACTCACTTATTCTGATTTTATGATGTGTGTTATAAAAGCGACTCAAGATATTATTTTTCATTAGCTCCTAGCTGTCAATGGATGCAGAAACAAGGTTTACGTACCAATCGAATGTAAGGCCTTTTGAGAGATCACAAGAATTGGTTCATTAAAAGGTCGACACTTGTGCTAACATTATTGTGTGTTCCAATAAAGTGCGATGTATGTTATTTTGGGTTCCCTTTGCCATCAAATTGATGAAATTTTGGAGGCTAGTATCCAGAAGGCATACATAATGCATCAATCCTTTTCGTATGAGGCTTGTTAACAGTGAGTTCTATGAGAGCCTCCTCCTAGATGGACCTCCACCACATTAACTATCAAGTTTTGGATTCCCTTGATGGACATCAAACTCAATGATAAGTCTTTTTTTACTTTGGGCTCTTCATTAGAGCCTTCACTGTCTTTATTATCTAAGCCATGTAGGAGGATTCAAATGACCGCTTCTTCAATTTCTTTGCTAAATCAATGATCTATACATTTTTGACGCATTATTTGGGCATCCTTTTCTGCATTCTCCTTAGGTGGCAATGTGGATTTTAAGTCAGTTTTAAAAACCCTATTTGCTTGCAAGTGCACAAGGTCAACTGTAGGCTGGCGAGTACAGGATGTCAATCCCACAAAGAACAATAGTAATTCACATTTCGTTCTTCCAATTAATTAGTAGAATAATTCAAGGAGGTGTTCAATTATCAAACAAAATTAAAGAAATAATAGAACAACAAATGAGTCAAGAAAATAGAGAGAAATCAAATTAGAGAAAGATATAAGATTTCAGATTTCACCAATGACTTAAACATTGAATTACTAACTCAAAAAAAAGGGTTTAATTAGTCGATCACGTGTTTTACCTAAGGTATAATCATTAGGCCATGAATTTGAAAGCTATAATTATCATATGATGTAATTTATCAAGTAATTAGCATGAATTATTTATTTTGGACATAACTCATCTAATTTCTATAATAACTTATTCCTCTTTAACAATTATAATTTTAATTATAATCGCATAATATTATATTAGCTAACAAGCTTTAATATTTAATTGACATAGCAAATTAAACTGTTGAAGTCAACATGAACAAACAATAGTAATAATATGCATAAATAAGTTAGAACTAAATATAAACTCAAAATTATGGAATATAAGTGACAAAAAATAATCCCAAAAGAAATTTGTAAAATAATATTATTATCAAAGATCCATCTTAATCCGAGATGAGTATTAGCCGGCTATAGTTAGTGAAGACACTATTGAAGTTGGTCTAACCATACTCTCAATTAGTGGTATATTTCACTTTCTATAGCCAAACTTTGATACTCAATATACAAAACTATGTAATTAAGCACGAACTTTGAAATTTGACTCACAAATGAGATGAGAAGAGAAGAAAAAAATAGCTCATAGTGCTTATTTTCTTCCAAACTCCTCAAGCCAATTGATCTTGTCTTACGAAAGACTCTCTAAAAATATGAAAGAAAGAAGATGAGACTATGGACGAATGCTTGGATGAGTGGATGAAGATTTTTGCTCCAGCCTTAATCTCCCTTTATAATAGTTCTACACCTCTCTTGCTACCCCCGAAATTAGTTAGAAAAATTACTTTTAATTTAACTATCCAGCAGTTACTAGTCAAAGAGAATTGAAATATTTCCTAAGAAATTGCTTGCCAAGCGCAGCAAGTAATCATGGGAATTAGCCCATATGACAAATAAGCTTAACTTATGATTCTACCTAGGTGCATGACAAAATGGAGTTTTTGAGCGCTAGGAAACGCAGAAGAAAAAGCCTAAGCATGCCGAAAAAGGAGAGGGAGGTGGGGCATTGGTGGGCAGCTGGGCGCAAGGACTCAGGCATGCAGTGCGCCATAAGAAATGCAAATGAATTGGCCCAGGCATGAGAAGATGAAGCGCTGGGAGACAAGCTGAGCTGCTGGGGGTATTGGATAGGCTTACGCACTGAGAGTGTAGGAGCAAGACAGTGAGAGAACTTGTTCGTTTGAGAGCTAAAGGGAGAGAGAAAAAAAGGTTGGGCTTTGCTTGGCACTTGGGCTACTATTCTCAGCTCAAATATCTTCATTTGGCAAATTTTACATATTATTTCATGTTACATCACCATCATCTATAAAAACAGAAGATCATGCATTATTATTTACATATAACTTCATCACATAGACTTGAAAGAGGTGAAAAATGCGAGTAAAATTTCATGTAAAATATGACTTATCAACTCGCCCATAGCAAAATTCTGCTAGTTTTCGAGAAAAAGGTGACAATAATGCATGTAATCATTCACCCAAACAAGTGGAGCAAGATCGGAGAAGAAAATTGAATAGCCAACTATCCATGTCCACTCTAAATCTGATAAATCAATTCACTACAAACCCGTAACCCATCATTAAACGTTTCTAATTTAACTAAGTCAATTGGTCAATATTCAACCAAATTAAGTACTCAATATCAATATATAGCAAATTGTAAGTACAAAATCCACATTACATAATAAAAATCACAAGAGTATTTTTACAACCAAGTTTCCACTACCAAATCCATCTATTAATCTCTTTTTCCTTTTTTCTTTGATTTTTTTCTTTTTTGGGTCTTTTTTTCAAAAGTTACTTGATCTAATGTGGTTCTTAGCCGAAGATAATAAAGAGGTGAATATAGATAACACTCAGAGAAGCACTTGGTACATATTCAGGTGATTAATGAATTGAATAGAGATAGAACCTGAACATTGATATCAGAATCATAACTTAATTAATTCAATTTATTTTATTTATTGACTGAAAAGTCAATGAGGACTCAATACTTATTAAATACTCATAATGATATTGAAAATGGGGATTAATTTCAAACTGGAAGTAGGTTACATAGTGACATTAGTATAGCAAAAATTTTAGTTATCAACTAATTAATGCTAAAAATAATCTCTAATAGGCATGTGTCACATGAATCACATCTGTATGTGTAAGGACCAACAACCTTGGGTCGCCATCTGCCACGAATGATTCGATTTGTTAGTTGGATATCTATGTTTTATTTCAAAATTGACTACCAAGATGTTTTCCTTTTTTTAGAAATCTGAATCTTGGCAGAGTAATGGAAATGGGACCAGGGAACCGGACTAGGATTTTGATCCACTGGTTCCTGAGCAAGAATTAGGCCTAGTTACCTAGTCTGATCCCGAGTTATAGCTACTACCTGATCCAGGAGCATAATAGACTGCGTGATCCAGGAACCCAGCGGGGTTCTTAGGCCAGAGTAGGCCAAAATCCTAGTCCAGACATTATATTGTCTTAGATTAGAACCCTTCTGCCTCAAAATAAAATAAAATAAAACTACAGTAAACATAAAAGGATGAAAGTAATAAAATTAATTAATGGAGTCGCAAGTGAGTTGTAGGAAAAACTTACAAACTATGATTACTTTTCGAAGCAAACCATAAACCGATAGCGGCAAGCGAGGGACTCCGAAAGGGTCCATTGGTTTAAAAAGGGTTTTCAAAAGACCTCCGAATAATCCCTAGTGTAAGGACCATGTTGAATGCATAAACTTAAACTGAGGATCTTCGTTCAAGGGCGATAGTATAGTGACATGTTAGAGTGTATCAGATCACCCCTCGTCATCACTAACAGTTTCTACTAGTTCATATAGGAAATCAAATCTTAATTACGCTATCACACTGTCATGCAACATATTAATATGAATCACGTTAAATAATGCAAAACAAGGTAAATAATTACAGTGGGCGGGGAACTACCTAAAAATTACGTCTTTGCCAATTTGAGATCAAGATCTTAAAAGAAACAAGGTGAAAGGATAGCGGGTTGAACTTACGACCTCAGGATAATCCACCTGATTTGCCTGGGAAGTCAGCAAGATGACGCCTTCTTAATGCTCAAACCAATCTCTTCTTCACAACACTCTCGATGTATGAAGTATGTCACTCATTATTTTGCCTCTCTAATATCTAGAACTACCCTACTAGAAATGTCTCACTATTTTTCAATTTTCTCACAATGCTAATTTTTGGTGTCTAGCCAACGCTGAACTGATACCTAATTAATGCTAATTTTTTGATGCCTCTAACCCAAGAGGGTAAACCCCTTTTTAGTGGTTGAGGGCATAGTCTTTATCGGTTTAGAGAAAGGGGACTAATCCTAGTCCTAGTAAGGCTAATATAAACGAGCGAATTATTCCATATAGGATTCTAATTAATTAAACATTCATTAGACAGAAAGGACTCAAAGAAAGGAAAAATGAACAAGTCTCGCAAATTCCTTGTTGAGAAATTCGGCCCGGTTCCCTGCTAGTTCAGGCCAAAAGCCGGCCGGGTTTTATGGGCCAAGCTCGTCTACAACTTGTTTTAGCCATAAGTTTAACATCAAACCTCTATTTTGAGTGATTCTTTTTTTTCTCTGAAATCTTATTGAGTCTATTTTCTAATGATGCTAGTTTCATAATTTGTGGATTTGTGTAAAATAATATATAAGCAAAACCGTGAATAGGTATCATTTTCAGCATAAATCCCAATATTTGACTTATATATTTTCCGTTGCTTATCGAGTTTTGGTGAATAATATGTCGTTATAAAGCTATTATAAAGCTTATTCAATGAATAATATTGATATATAAACTCAATAATTTTATGCTGCCTACAATGGATCTCAACTGGATGCTGAACACTGTCAATTTGAACTTATTTAAACATTTTGTGCTCTATCAGCCTTTTGTTTTTTCCTTCTTTGTTTTTCTTTCAAACTCGAATTAAGGATTACTTTACCGAGCCCCCAAGTACACAAATTGGAGTATAAGTTTCGACATTGGACATTTAAAAATAAGATGCTATTTTTAGGCGTATACAGTATAAGAAGTAGCACAAGCATAATCAAATCACCTTATCTCTTCCAAAATCAAGTCCATATGTCAAAAATTTTCAATATTCCTCAAATTTGTCATTTGTCTTCTCCCATGCAAAAATCTTACGTTGTCCTCAATGTACAAGACAATATTAAAGAAAAAGATGGAGAAAAAAGCAATACAACTTGATAGCACAAGGTAAGCATTCTTAATATGCCTAACAAGCCAACTCCATAGATACCTTCAAAACTATCAACAACTAGAAAGGCCAAAAATCAAGTGAACTATCACACTTTAAGATACATAAAGACCTTTAAAGAAAATCAAAAACAAAAATCTCAAATTCACCTAAGAATATTATGTTGCCTCCCAACAAGCGCTAAATTTTATGTCTTCGGTCAAACAAGGTCGCATCCACTTATTGTAGTAAACTGGGTCTACTAGATTGATGAACTAATCAAACCAGACTTCATCTCATTAGTCACAACAAGCTTCAAATGTTGACTATTAATAGTAAGAAGTTGACCCTCTTGGGGATCCAAAATTTGGAATGCCTAGGGAAAAACACCTGTTGGACAACAAAATGACTATCCCATTTAGATCTCAACTTGCTAGGAAATAGTTTAAGCTTAGATTTAAAACCCAACATTCGGATCAGGTTCAAACGATTTTCGAAAAATCATTTTATCATGAAAAGTTTTTGTTTTGACTTTTTTACAAATTTTAGCATTCTCATAGGCTTCATCACCCAATTCATCCAAGTCATTTAGTTGAAGCATATGGTTAGAACCCACTTGTTTCATATCAAAATTAAAAGCTTTAATAGCTGAAAAAGTATGATGTTCTAATTCAACTGGCAAGTGACAAGGCTTACCAAAAAGAAGCCAATAAGGAGACACTCTGATAAGAGTCTTATAAGCACTATGATAGACCTATAAACCATCATGCAATCTCTAAGGATAGAGAGATAGTCTCTCTATCTAGTCGAATACTTTTCTCCAGATAGGCTTAATCTCACAATTAGACACCTCAATTTGATCAGTATTTTGAGGGTGATGAGACGTAACTATTTTGTGAGTCATAGAATATTTTCTAAGCAAAGCTTAAAAAGATCGATGATAAAGATGACTATCTTCATCACTAATAAGAGCTTTGGGGTTCCCATACTAATAGAAAATGTACTCTTTCATAAACTTGATTACCACCTTTTGGTCATTGGCCCTAATAGCTAGAGTTTCCACCCACTTTGACACATAATCAAGAGCAACCAATATGTACACAAAGCCAAAAGATGGGGAAAGAAATCTATGAAATCAATGCCTCACACATCAAATATCTCAACAATTAGATACGAGAAAGGGGGCATCATATCACAATAGTACAAGGCACCCGGCTGTTGTCATCACTCATAAGCAAGATACAAATGGTGAACAAAGCAGAGTGGGCAAATAAGATCCACTTTGTAGAACTTTAGTAGCTGTGCTACGAAGTCCAAAATGACCACCACATGCATAAGAGTGACAAAAGGTTGGGATACTTTTGACTCTCGGGGATACACCTGCAAACCACTTGGTCATGAAAATGTTTGAAAAGATAAGAGTCTTTCCAGTAGTAAGGCCTTACTTGTGAGAAGAACCTATGTTCCTCTTATTTAAACCAGTGCTTTCCAGTACTAAGATAATTTACAGTGTGAAGAAACCAAGCGAGAAGGGCATATGACATCACAAACAATTGCTTATCAGAGAAATGGTGAAAAAATCAAGTTAGTATACTCAGTAAAGATCCTAGACAAGGGGTCTACACCAAAATTCTCATAACCCTTACTATCACTATCAAAATTTTGCAGCCAAAAAATCCACTTAATCAGCCTAGGTTAGGTGCCAATTTTTTGAACAAAAATGTTGCAAACATCATGGTCAGTAATCACAGTCACTTTTGAACAAAAAAGTTATGAGCGGAATTTATCAAGTGTAAATACCAAAGTTAGCAACACTTTTTCAATATTGAAATAATTCATTTGAGCATTCGTTTGAATTTTACTAGCATAGTAAATGACACGAGACACTATATTCGAGTTTTGACCCAAAACAACCCAATAACCAAATAAGATGCATCAGACATAATCTCAAAAGGACGAGAAAAATCAGGGGGCTTCACAATATGGTTGACACCAACATAGATCAAAACTTTTCAAAAGCCTCCTCACAACACTCATTAAATACAAAAGAAGTATCTTTAGAAAGGAGGCTAGTATGCAACCTGGTTAGTTCACTAAAGTACTCAATAAAACTCCTATAAAAACCATCGTGATGAACAAAAGATCTGACTTGTTTCACAGAAGTAGGAAATCAACCTTGACTTTATCAACTTCAATTCCCTTTTTAGACACTTTGCGAGTAACACTTTCCTTCTTGGACCATGAAATCGCTTTTTTTCCAACTCAAGGTAAGATTCAGTTCTTCACATCTTTTCAAAATAGTAAGACAAGTTAGCAAGACACACATCAAAAGAAGAATCAAAAACAGATAACTCATCTATAATTACCTCCATGAAATTATCAATATAATCATAAATATGGTCATCATGCACTTTAAAATGTGAAATGTGCATTACACAAACTAATAGGTGAATATAGCAAATGGATATGTGAAGGTGGTTTTCTCTTGCTCCTCAAGATAAATAGGTATTTGATTATAACAAGAATACCCATCTAAAAAACAATAGAAGTTTTGTCCAGCTAATTTTTCCCAAATTTGATCAATGAAGGGGAGGAAAAAATGGACATTTCTAGTAATAGAATTCAACTTCATATAATCAATATACACCCTCCAACCCATTGTCTATTTAGTAGGAACTAGTTTACCATCATTGCTCTTAACCATTGTCATGCCAGATTTCTTATGGAGCATATAAATTGGACTAATCCATTGACTATCAGAGATTGGGTAAATAATGTCTATATATAGAAGCTTTACTACTCTTTCTGAACAACTTCTTTCATAAGTGGGTTCAACCAACATTACATCTTTGTAGCAGGTTTGGCATTATGCTCTAAGTGAATTCTATGCATGCAAATATTTAGACTAATTCCTTTCAAATCAGCAACCGTTAACCTAATAACACCCTTATGATTAGACAACATATGAATCAACTCTTTCTCTTGATCACAAGATAAAGGTGAAGATATAATGATAGGTAGGGTCTCTTTAGGGCCTAAAAACTCATACTTGAGTGAGTTAGGGAGAGGTTTCAACTCAAGCTTAGGTGGGGAGATAATAGAGGGTGGCATAGGAGAACTTGTCAAAGGTGGTAAAGCCTCAAACTTTGACACCCAAGAGGAAAATGCAATATAAGGAATGGGTCATGAGTAGAATCAATCTCATCTATTGTACTTCCTAAGTTGAATAATCCCAATCTTCATAGGAAAAACAAGTTCCCTAGGGATCTTTGCTCAGAGTAGAAGGTAAGGCTTCCTTAATAATTTCATCAATCACATTAGCAAAGAAACATGCAGTTCCATCTTCAAACACAGTTTGAGAAGAAACTTCAAAAATGTTAAGCCCAACCTTCATGTTTATGACTGAGACATCCATCACTCTCAATCTGTAGTTAATGGTGGCATTAGCTGTAGCTAACAAGGGATATCCTAAAATAAGAGAGATTTACTTAGAAGTAAGAGTAGGTTCCATGTCCAACACAAAGAAATCAACAGGAAAGAATTCTATATCAGTCTAAACCAAGAAGCTCTCTATCTGCCCACTAGGAGTCATAACTGACCTATTAGTAAGGTGAAAGTACAATCAAAATGTCCTAATTTGCCTAATCCCAACTCTAAGTAAATACAAATGTAGTATCAAATTGACATTAGAACCCAAATCTAAGAGTTCCCTTCCAATTTTGTGATTGCCTATAGAACATGAAATAGTAGGACACTAAGATCTTTGTAGTTAGGTGGAGTGCCAAATTTTAAAATAGATATCACTTGTTCACTTTGAAGAACCTTTTTTAAAGTGCACATGTCTTTAAAGAATTTAACATAAGTCAAGATCTATTTAATCGCTTCTAAAGGGGAAGATTGACCTTAACTTGCTTAAAGGTCTCTAAAATGTCATCTCTTTGCTTATGTTTCTTAGAAGGAAATAGTACATCCAAAGCTTGAGGGTAAGGAACCCTTGACTTATATGTGACAGTAGGGTCATACACAACAGGGGAAGGGAATGAGTCTTCTTTTTCTTAATTTTATTGTCATTCTTAATGGTTTTAAATCTTTAATCGTGTTCCTTTTTGTTCACTTTATTATCGACTTATTTACAACCCCTATGAACCATTATAGCTTTCAATTGTTCAAATTATTAGCCTTTAGGGTTTTGTATGAGATAACTTGGAAGTTTTCCTTCTTCCTTTTTACCTACAGCTATAGCTAGTTGTTTAAGTTGGATTTCTAATTTAGCTATAGATTGTAAGTGGGAATCAATAACATGCATTTTAGATTCAATTCCTTGGATCTTAGAGTCAACATTTTGCACAACAGAAGTCACAGTACTAAGAGCAAAAATTACCTTGTCTATGTCAAAACTCCCAAAGGAGGCTTGGTGAGAAGTAGGAAGAGTATATCTCTAATTTTGAAAACTATGAGGGGTAGGTTTACTAAACTAGACTTGAAAATTCTCAACATTTTGAGATCTCTATGAAAAGTTAGGATGATTCCTCTAACTATGGGTATAAGTATTTGAATAAAGACTATTGGTTGGAGAAATCCTTGGGCAGTATTCACTTGTTGAAACACAATATCAGACTTACCAACATAAAAACAAGCAAAAGAAGCATGCATGGGATTAGCACAAATCAAATACATATATTACATAGAAGGTGCATTGGACACTTTGGTCATGCATAACAATTGATCAAATTTCTTAGTTAAAATATCAATTTTATTAGAAAGGTCAACTGAATGTGAAACCTCATAAATCCCCCCTTTACTTCCCAATTGTCTAGGCAAATTCGAATGTGAGGAAGTAGCATGCAAAAGTGAATTTTGACTCAAATGCTTAAATAATTCCCAAGTTTCTTCAAGAGTCTTATACCAAAAACCACCACCAAGATGCATCGACCATTTGCCTACTGTGCTCATCTAAGCCAGAAATAGAAGTTCTGAACAAGTTGCCACATACGGATCTCAAGGTGAGGATAACTTTGCAAAAACTCTCAAAACCTTTCCCAACTTTCATACAATTTTTCATTTTTACATTATGTGAAAGTAGTTATAGCACATCTTAAAGCAGTTAGTTTACCAATATAGAATTTTTTTTAAGAATTTCTTTTTACATTTGATCTCAAGTGGTGATGTTTATTTTAGTATCCAACCAAATCTTAGATTTATCTTTTGACGAGAAAGGGAAAAGATGCAAAGCAAGAGCACCATCAAAGATATTATTCAAGAAAATAGTGCAACAAATCTCAAAAAATACATCAACATGCATGAAAGGATTTTTAGATTTTATCCCATGAAACGACGGAAGCATTTGGATAAGCGAATGCTTAAGCTCAAATGACCTCGTTACAGTGGGCATATGAATTCTTATAGGTGACTCATAAGTGGCGGGAGAAAAGTGCTCTTTAAGTTGCTTAGGTGGTGGATTCTATTCTTCAGCGATCTTTTTCTTATATTCACATGCCTTACCTCTTATCATACTAAGAGAACATTCAATTTTAAGATTATATTCCTTAGGGTCTAATAATAATGAATGTCTACCATGCATATAACCCATAACCAAGTAAAGAGTAGCACACTTTTACCACAATAATAACCAAATAACAACCAATTTTAACCAATTTATTGAATTTTTTAATTAAGTAATGAAAAAGAAAAAGAAATAAAAGAAATAAAAAAATGAAGAATAAAAGAAAAAACAAAATCAAAAATTACTAACCATTCCTTGGCAATGGCGCAAAAAACTTGTTGTGGACTTTATATTTAGTTTAAAAAACCCTTTTTACATTCAAGTGCACTATGTCGATTGTAGAGTAGCGAATATATGACGTCGATCCCACAACGAACAATAGCAATTTCAAATTTAGTTTTTCCAATTAAATAAAAGAATAATGCAAGGGAATGTTCAATTAGCAAACAAAATTAATGATACAAAAGAAAAATAAATGAGTCAAGAAAATAGAAAGAAATCAAATTAGAGAAAGATCTAGGATTTTAGATTTCATTGATGACTTAAACATTAAATTACTAACTCAAATAAGGGTTTAATTAGTCTCTTGTTCAAACCAAGCTACAACCGTTAGGCCTTGAATTTAAAATATGAATTATTTATCATATGTAATTTATCTAGTACTTAGTAGGAATTATTCATCTTGGATTTAACTCATCTAATTTCTAACATAAATTATTCAATTTTAACAATTATAATTTTAAACATATTGCACAATAATATATTAGCCTACAAGGTCTAATATATAAGTGAGATAGCAAATTTAACTATTAAAATCAACATAAACAAACCATAATAATAATATGCATAAATAAGTTAGGATCAAATACAAACTCAAAATTATGCAATATAAAAGGCGTACGTTGCTTTCTCCTCATACTCAACGATAACATGTTCCACAAATTTTTCCGTAGTGAAATTGTTGACGTCAAACAACTATTGACTAGAGATGACAGTGGGTCCTAAATTCAATCTAGATACATTAGATCCGACTCAAATTAAAGGATGTGGGTCCAATTAAAAGACCCAATTGGTCTTAAATTTGTTTGGGTTCGAGAGACGTGGGTCTGGGTCTAAAAAATTCAAACCTAGACCCAATCCAATACATGTTTAAAACCTATTAATTTATTAATTTTTAAAGAAAAGGAGGCAAAGTCAATTGGCTAAAATAACTCTAAACCAGTAAATCCTAAAGCCACTTTACCTGCTATTGGTCGTAGAAGAAAAACTATTTTATTATGATTGTTTAAAATTTGATAGACTTTGTGGTTTCTATAAAAATATTACTTTTAGTATATAAGATGTCGTAAGAATACTAGGTATGAATTATTTGTCTATAAAATATGGCAAATCATTGTGAGATGCTAAACAAAAAAAAACTTTAAAGTGAAAAATAGTCAGAACCCGTTTAGGATCCGTTGACTCGTTAGACGCAAAGAATTTGGGGTTTGGGTACCATCTTTTCAGATCCAACAGATCTGTGGCCGGTCTGAGTCTTAGTACAAAAAATTTTAATGGGTATAAATTTAGGTAGACCTGATCTAAACTCGACCTATCATCATCCCTGCCACTAGTTATGGTCTGCGAATGGAATAACAACGTCTAACCCCAATTACGTGCCTCAGATACAGATGACTAAGGGTTAGGTGTTAACAAGGTGTCGTTGACTATGGTAAATAATTGGCAAAATTTTATTTAGAAAACTAGTAAGGGGATAGGAGGAGTATTTAATTCAATTAGTAAACTAAATATCTTTCGTATAATTAGATAAGGTGTGTAAGCATAATTTTTTATCATGTATCTAAAATTTTTTTTAGATGAGACATATTAATTAAAATAGATACATTTTTATCTACCGTTTTAAGGATAATGTTCAAGAATCATTTCAAGTAAAAGTTTAGACTTATGGTTGAAAGTTCAAGAATATGTTTATACTCTAACACGTCCCCTCACGCGAGTATTTTTTAAGCTTGAAGCGTGGATGTTGCAAAGGCTTCCCTTACCTTAGCAATAAATCAATATAGGGGCTGCTAAGATTTGAACTTGAGACCTTTCGCTCAGAAAGGCTCTGATACTATATTCAAGAATCAACTCAACAAAAAATTTAAACTTATAGTTGAAGGTCCAAAAATATATTTATTCTTTAACAGATAATAATTAGCAAAATTAAATTAATTAAAAGGCTGAAAAATTTAAAATTCAAGCAATCATAGTGTGAAAAAAAAGTTAACATTGACTGTGCGGAGCACGGTATGATAACTAGTAATATATGAGTAATTTATTACAAGCTTTCACATCGCGGAAGGTATCAAAATTGATGTATACAAGTACAATTTTACCTTGACACTAACGTTTTTACTAGCTACACTAGTTGACCTCAACATATTTTATTAAAGAATTTTATTTATAATTAAGAGTAAGATATATTCATTAACAACAAACCCAAAAAGACGAAGCAAAAGGTACAAAAACATGTAACCATAAGAAATCATGTGAAACCCTCATGAATTCATAGCAAAATCTAACTGTAGCATCTTTTGTAGTTTGTAGACCTGGTAAAACTGATTCGAGATCCGAAACCTAAATCGAACGACTCATATCCGACTCGATATCCGAAATCCGCTCACCCAAAAGTGGACTCAGAATCCAAATTGATCTGAACCGAACCATACCTGATCCAAAATTTTCTACAAAGTTGCTTATTTCTATATGACAAGTGTATTGAACCAAAAGTCGGTTGACCATAACTCTAGCCGAATTGAAGTTCACCCGACCCAAATTAAACCAACCTCAAAACATGATCCGACTCAAATATGAGCCGATTTGTACCTAAATCGAATTTCCTACTTATCAGGTTTAGTGTTTTGCAAGGAAAGATAATATGGTCCATTCCAGTTGCCTACTATTTATAAAAGTAGAACTTAAAAAATTGGGGGAATCCATCCGATTAATTGACCATACAATTTTTTTTTTTTTTGGGCTGATTCGTGCAAATTCGTTTTTGCTTACCATGTATACCATCGTTTACAAACCGTGAGAATCTCACGGTTTCCAGATTCGTGCGTAGGGATTGAGCATGGGCAGTGGCAGGTGACAGTTAAGCCATCTCAACTGAAAGGCGATTCAGGGATGCCGTGGTCAGAACTCGTTCGAGCAAAGAATTTTATGGCTTTACATGTTTAGCATCGGTTGCTGGATTTATAATTTATATCGCATGCACGAAGTTGTTGTCACTAATAAATCCGGCACACACGCAAAGGCAAATAGATAAGAGTTTCTTATTCCTCATGACACCCGACATCCTGGGACCCTTTACCCACTCGTATTCCAATGCAAATGTCACAATCATAAGCGAATTGGTTTTGCCTCCATCTTCTTTCAACCCCACTTGGCTAATTGCTTGATTAATCAGGGTGGTCATTGTCATAGAGTAACGCAGATTAGACCGTGAATATATTGGGGAGGCACTAACTATTTTAATTTAATGATATGTACTGTCCCAAAAATTAAATATAAATTGCGTACTTTGGGTCCGTTTATTTGATTGCTTTAATTTATTTAAATAAATTGGGTCAAATTAATTTCTACATTATAGCTCAAATGACTATCAAATTAATTGTTAAATTGATCTTTAAGTTACCAAATAAATAAATTGCTAAGTGAAATGCTACATCAACAGTTCAAGAAGGCAAACAAGTCGCAAATCATAGTAGAGGGGATTCTTTCCCTATAACTAGAATACTACTCCCTCTAACTGAAGATGTTGAAAACCTCATTGACTCCTAGAGGCATTCTAAAAACTCAAGCTTTTAAGCATTTTCCATCTAGAAAAAGACAATAAGCATCTTAAGCGTCTACTTTCAAAGACTAAAAAACACTCTTCTTGATTGAGTTAAGCCTCTTACACCCTCTTTCAGGATCAAATACATCCAAGTTTATCAAAGGAAATTAAGTCAGTCAATTTGATAAAGATTCAAGCCAAACGACCCTTGTTCAGTTATAAATTGGAGATTGAATTAGAGAAATTATTTCATTTGTTTATTTTGTAACAAATATACCGACATTATTACTATATCTTCCAAAATCTATGCAAATTGAATTCATCTGTATTTCTTGTCTTATTTTAATTTATACTCAAAATTTATGTTTAAACTTTTGGCATCCGGTGGGATAATCTCCGCCTCTCGTCTCTTGCTCCAAATGACAAACTTTACATCTCTTCAAAGAAGACATGGATACTGAGAATACTATCCCTCAATCTCCAAATGATTCACTCTCCCCTAAATATAAAACGCAATCCTCCAATACTATTGTCATGCCCGTCATAGTGATATGGACTTTCAGTATGAAAGAAGAGATTACTACCATGAAGGCGGCAGTAAAAAGACTATTTGATAAGTCATATTTTGTATGAAATTTTACTCCCAATTTTTCACCTCTTTCACGTCTTTGTGATGTATTTCTATGTAAATAATAATGCATACTTTTATGTTTTTATAGGTGATGGTGATAACATGAAATAAGATGTCAAATTTGCCAGATGAAGATGGTTTGAGCTAAGAACAGTAGCCCTAGTGCCAAGCAAAGCCCAGCCTATTTTCTCTCTCCCTTCAGCTCTCAAGTGGAGCTTTGTTCTCACTGTTGTCGACCCAAGTGCTTGATCGAGGCATGTCTTGCTCCCTTAGCCTCACCGCGTGGGTCTGTGAAGTACCCCTTGCAGCGCACCTTCTCTATCAGTGCTCCATCTCCTCACGCCTCGGCCGGTTCATTTGCATTTCCTATAGGCCAACGCATGCCTGAGTCCTTGCGCCCAGTAGCCTGCCAGCGCCCCACCTTCCTCTCTTTCTCTCATGTACTTGGGCTTGTTCTTTTGAGTTTCCTAGCGGCGCAACAACTCCATTTTCTTATGTGCCTAAGTGGATTCAAGTTAAGCTCATTTTTCACATGGGTTAATTCCCATGATTGATTGCAGCACTTGCGCAGGCAATTTCTTTGTAAAATTTTCAATTCTCTTTGACTAGTAACTGCTGGATAATTAAATCAAAATTAATTTTTCTAATTAATCTTGGGGCAGCAAGAGGGGTGTCGAACCTGTATAAAAGGGGATCAATGTTGAAGCAAAAATCATCATCTACTCATTAAGAATTTCTTCACTCTCTC
>NCQV01105030.1:3453-16482 GCA_002740545.1 Lophocereus schottii | reverse complement strand
ATGGAGGTATTCTGTTTTTGATCTACTTAACCAAAAACCCCTACCTTCCAATGTATGCCTCTAACTTTCCAACCTGTCATTCACCCCCTGCCTAGTCACATCGATAAGAACGATGTCATTTGTAAATAACATGCACCAAGGCACTTCGTCCTGGATCCCTCTAGTGAGTTCATCCAAAACTAAAGTGAAAAGAAATGGGCTTAGGGTGGAGCCCTGATGTAGGCCCATACTAACAGCGATGTCCTTAGAGACCCCTCCCGGTGTCCTAACACGCGTCCGCCCTTCCTCGTACATATCCTTAATTATCCGAAAGGTCTTTCTTCTATAGCACCTCAAATAAACTATATCACTGATATAGTTTTAAAATTAAAAGCAGAATTAACTTTAAATTAAGAACGAAATCAAGGAGTTGAAGAAGCAAATATCGGTAATTTATCTTTCTCTAGTTAACGAAGTCAGACACAGCGAAAACTTTACTTTCAGTATTATTACTCCATTTCAGTATAAATATCCTTTCCAAAATTCAAACAGCAAGTATCTGTTTCATTTGCATGATATAAAAATCCAAAAGAAATTGGGAGAAAAATCAGGTGAAAAATTGGCTGAAAAAATAGAAAAAGAAGAAGAAGAAGATGGAGTATAAGTAGTGTACTCCTGAACAACTACAGAATATGTTCGAAAAAGAAGAATCCAGAAGATATCTTTTATTATCTCTTTGACATTGGAGCTGAAAAATTCTTATCAGCAAAAGAAAAAAAAAATCTTCTTGAATTATCTGAAAAATGAGATCCAGAGCATCTTAAACAACTTGAAGAAGATTTTGACGAATATCCAGATAATGATGGTCTGGAAGATATAATTGGAGATAAATGCATGCAGAATCTCAATAATGATGACTAGTCTTGTCATCATTAAAAGCTCTGAAAGTGGTTGCGCCATTATTGTAATATTTTGACAAGTATTAGGTCTGTAAAATAAAGTGTGTACTGTAACTATGTGAAGAGTTAGTATGTATTGTAGCCATGTAACAAATCAGTATATACTGTAGCCAATAGGGCATCCTATGTGCCTCATCTCCTCTATAAAAGGAGAGGTCGAGTGCTGAGAAGGACACGGTTATTTGAGCATTCTTGAGCAAAAGAGAAGTTGGGATTCTCCATTTCTCTATAAGCAAGCATCTTTAATGATCTTAACTTAAGTCTCTCTTCAAAGCTTTCCATTGTAATATTTCTACCTTTAAGCTTTCAATAAAAGAAGTTTTCTAGTAGGAAACGCTATTCAATTGAACCTTATGTCTTAAATATTATAATTTCTTGATTAAAGTTCCATTATCCTTGAAAAAGATTAAAAACTTGATTCATGACTATAGTCCGAGGTAAGAAACGAAATGAATCTGTGTTTTGCCTGATCTAAGTAAGGTGAAATTGAGATTAGCAATCTCTGTAAACTAAAAGTTAGAGGAACGCAGGAGTCCAGTGTCGACTAAGTTCAGGTAATGATCAAAACTCTCTAATTAAGTTTTAATTATTTTGCTAAGTATGGTGGGCTGTTAATCACAGAAAATATAATATTTGAGATATAAGTAGTAAATTGTAATAACTAGTACCAATAAAGTCATTATAAGAAGTCCAAACAAGTATAAGCTTAGTTCTGCAAAAAAGCTCATTAACTTTGAATATTTGCAAGAAAGCCCGAAAAAGAATAATAACCCAAATAGTAGTACTCCGAAAAATTATTACCTATACTTGAGTGGATCCAAAAATATTTATCCAAAATTAGCGAACCAAATTAATATTTACCCATACCACAGTGGACCCAACAGTCAATTTTTCATGTAGAAAGTCATATGAAGAAAAGTCGATATTTTAAAGAAGCATTTTATTGTAGAAACTATAATCTGCAAAAGTCACTCTCAACAAAAAAGAACTTCATGAAAAAGTTCCCTCATGTTGTTGATTAAAATATGTACATAGAAAACACGACAATGGTTGATTTAAAGTTTTTTAATGCAATTTTGATTTTTATGTTCAACAATTTGATATGTCTCTTCTTAGGTTCTTTATAATAAAGTACTCTCTTATACCATAAATATTTTCATTATAATGTAATTTAGATTTGAGAAATTTATGATAAAAAAGTTTATTTGGAAGTTCGAAAATGTTAATTTGACTTTGCAAATTAGTATATCAATAGAAAAAATGTAATCAACAAACATGATTATTAATCCAACAAGACATATATTATTTTTGAAACAAAAGATAAATTGTAGTACAATTTTTCTAAATAGAATCCAAATAATTATTAAAGTTAAAAGGATAGTATAAAAGTATAAAATAAATATTTCACTGAAGTTACATATGTAAGCAAAATTTTACCCTATCATTTGCGTCCCAACACATAATCCTGTTCCCTCTTCATATTTGGTTTTGGCTTCTTTAAGGTCCTTTTTTTGGCATTTCCTTGCCGTGTTTCCTTCTCTCTGTATGTTTTTTTAATAAAAAAATCTCTCTTGTGATACCGGAAAAGTTGTGGTTCAAGTCCTTCAAGCGTGCCATATGTACACTTCAGTTTCCTCGTGGAATCTATTATACACTTAAGGACCTTCACGGAATGCAGAACAAAAGTTCAGGTCCTTGCAGGGCTGTTTACTGAGAAGAGTGTGGGGTCGAGAGCGGGGTTTTTAGTGGAAGTACATCAAAAGCCGTCAGTTGTGTTAAATTGAAGCAGCAGGCTACCATTAGTATATATATTCAACGGCTGATATGTTTGTGATGAAATCAATGGCTACAATCACGCTACAATCTTCGGCTAATTAATTAATTTAATAGTATAGATAGTTAATATGACAATTAACACCATAACATTATTTCATAGTATTATTAGTTATTTGTAATTTAACTTTACAAAGTTATATTGTTTTAAATAATATAGTATTAAAATGGAATTTATTATTCTTGACCAAATATTAATTTCTCTACTATTTATCTATATTGTTTTAACAAAACAATATTAACAATTAAATATTAAAATAGATGACTTTCAAATATAGACAATAAATTAACTATCTATACCCTACTATTTATCTTGATTGTAATAGGGTCGAGTCATGTCAACTAACAAATTATAGTAAAGCACCCCATGGATAATACAAATTTATTTCACCAAACATACAACTTATTTTTCTTTTCAGGGTTAATTGATTTTTATACTTCGAAAAAATTGTTAAATTTGATAGACAAGCCGTTGTTTACTGTTCTGTTTATTTCTTTTTTTTTCCTGTGATAAAGAATATTAATAGTTTTTTTTTGCATTTTAAAGAATATTAATAATTATCTTTTTTTGGCTTCTCTAAGAATATTGATCCTAAAATCTCAAAAATTATTATTCCTATAATATATCATAATAACTTAAACACATTACGAGTGTACGATAACAACATAACAAATTACATAAAAATACTACTTATGCTTTCTTCAATACATAACATTTTACTTTGTGAAAATTGGACCTACAATTATAAAGGCAACTGTGCACTTAAATACATTACTAATGACATAAATAACTAAGCACAAGATTTTTTCTTTATAGACTTTACATGCATGACTTTGAAACTAAAAGATCCTTAAACAATCCTTTATACAGTCATGAATAGAGACACACCAAGTAGTCAAAGAATTGAAAATGGTTTGGAAAATAGGCTAGCTCGACTTAATGCAAGATGGAGGCTATTTACGCTACGTAATCAAGATGAGACTGCTGTACGATATATACAAGAACGTGAACGATATCAAGCAGAAGCCAAGGCATTACAGTCGACCATATCCTGTGCTATAGCAAACACTAACATTCTACAAAGTGAACATCAAGCACCACCTACTAGTGTGAACTCTAATCCACGTAGAAAACTTTACAGAGCCATGGTCATTCACAGGAAGTATGGTTTCATGTAGCCACTGCAAAGCTACTCTATGGTTAGGTGAAAAGATTAGAAGTAGCAGCATTTCTCAAATGCGATTCACCTTATGTTGTCAAAATGGAAAAGTCATATTGCCAAGCTTGCCTCCAGCTCCTCCTCCCCTAGACACATTAGTGAATGATCTAAATTTCACCCAACATATTAGAGCTTACAACTCAATGTTATCATTTACTTCAATAGGTGGGATGATAGACCACTCTGTAATGGATGGTCATGGTCCTTGCTCCTTCTATATAAGTGGCCAAAACTACCATTGCATTGGTTCTTTACTCTGGACACAAGAAAGCAAGCCAAGATTTGATCAATTGTACATCTACAATACACATGATGAGGTGTAGAACCAATGCAGGGATTTAAATAGGTAGCAAAGTGTCAATGGTTGATTTGGCAATTTTGGAGGCATTACAACGAATGCTTGATTTAGTAAATCCTTATGTGACGGTCTTTCGAAATGCACAAGATATTTTACATGCCAATAACATTGTTGACTTAAGAATATGCATCATCGAAGCACGGCCAGGATGCCAATAACAAGGCCCATGACAAATGAAGTGGCAGCTCTCATAGTGGGTGGTGAGCATACTACTGGGGAAACCCGAGATGTCATTGTTTCCAAGATAGATGAAAACCTGCAGCGTATATATAAAACTCACCCATCTTATATACCTCTCCAATATCCCCTTTTATTTCAACACGGAATTGATGGTTGGTCAGAACACATTTCATGTGCTGAAAGGTCAAGCAGCATTAGGTCATCTATAATAATGCGAGAGTTCTATGCATTCTTCATGCAATATCGAGTAAATGACTGGAACATTTTACTTCATTATGATCATTTGTTTTTACAATTCATTGCTGATTGTTATGCTGCAATAAAAGCTTGGAGATTGAATTATATACGACATCAACAAGATACTCTACGAGCAAATTTGTGCAGTGGTTTACAAGATGCAGTCACTGCTGGAGAGAATAATCCTACTACAGTTGAAAGGAGGTTAATATTACCAGCAACTTTCACATGGGGCCACGTTACATGAGGCAACACTTTCTTAACACAATGGCCATATGTTGTCAATTGGGCTATCCAGACTTTTTGTGACATTTACTTACAATCCTAGTTGGTCGAAAATTATGGAAGCAGTATCCCAACAACCTGGCTAATGCGCCAGTGATCAACTTGACATTGTAGCTTGAGTATTTCACTTCAAGCTGAAAGAGCTTACTCGGGGTTTTAAGGAGAAAATTTCATTTGGCAAAGCCATAGCAGGTTGGTTTCTCCTCCAATTGTGTCTTTTTTTTAATACAAGTTACTCAAATACTTGTCATGCAAAACAAAGGAAATTACTTTGGGTTTCACTTAACAACCAAATTCCTTTATTTTAAACATACATATCACTATTTATTTTGTCACTCAAGTTTGTCATTTCTCCTATTCACATATATACATGTTATTGAAATCCAAAAGCGAGGCTTACTGCATGCTCATATTTTGCTTGCCTTAGCAAATGAGGATAAGCCAACTTATGCAGAAGATATTGATAATGTTACATGTGCTGAGCTACCTGATAATATAAATGACCTCTAGCATTTGAAATAGTTACAAGGCACATGATTTATGGTCCATGTGGTAATGGCGTTTCTTACACCCCATGCATGGATGGTAGTAATTGCAAAAAACATTATCCAAAAACCTTCTCCAATGGGACCATTATTGAAGAGAATGGGTTTGTCAAATATAAGTGCAGAGACGACGGTAGAAGTGTAACAATTTGTGGTATGAACATTGATAACCGGTGGGTTGTATCATACAATTGTGATCTTTGCGTCAAATATGACACCTATATAAATGTTGAGCATTGCGCTCAAAAGAAGGTTATTAAGTATCTTCACAAATATATGCACAAGGGACCTAATCGAGTAACTTTTGTTATTAAAGGCAATGCTCATAGTTCCAAGGATGGAGCAGGTCCTCGATATATGATGGAAATCCCTCTATGCCCCTTGATTTAAAAGAAGCAAATCAATTAGTTAATTTTATTTTGGTGTTTAAAGATCAATAAATCATCCTTATTTTGTTTAAAACCTGAAACTGCAGGGCATGAGTTAATTCCAGCAGCTAATCTATTTTTGTGTGCTTAATTACTCAGGCATCCTTAAAGTTTAAGTCTAATATTTTTCATTAGGATTGAAGTTCAGGAAGTTAGCTTTACACCAAATCAAGTTTCATTCCATTTGGAATTCATTTACCTATTTAAATTAGCAAATAACCCAAGGTGTCAAAACTGCCCAGCAGGGCCAGAATATATACGGTTTTGTTCCATTTATTTCTTATGATATATTTTGGTTTAAGTCTTGGAGTTTTACATTTTTGGAATCCCCAAGATGTCTACTTTCAGATCCAAGTATTGAATGTCAATCATACCCAAAGGAAACAAAGAGATCAAGTCATTTTGTCAAACCTGCTAGTTTTGGTCCAAAACTGCGCGGTTAAATATTTTAGTAGAGTTAACCTAGTTAAACATGGTTTAACCTTGATTTCTTTGTTGGAGGGGTTTGTACACACCCTAAGGTTTCCCCCCATGGCCTGAAAACACAATCATACTCACTTTTGCAAAGCTTAAATCAAATTGGAATACCGGCCAGAATCTGCTTGTGAACCTGGTTTGACAACAGCAGCTTGGTTTCCTTCTCCAAAGGGTTTCCTCCCTTCCAATGCTGAGTGGCACACTTTCGTAGGCTTGGCAGACGTCCCTAAGCCCTCTCAAGTTAGGTTGCTGCCTTGAAATGTTCAACCAATGAAGAAGAAGCTGCCACCTTTTGGTCTCTTGCACGTGATTGGCTAACCGCAAAGGGAGAAGTACTTTACGACTGTCCAATGGGAATTCAGCTAGCTATTCAGCATGTTTAAGCTTACGTATAAGTGGATTAATGTATAATAAGCATTAGTATTACTTTACTTTATGCTTTGGATATATTTAGATTAGTTTAAGCAAGCTCTGTACTTAGATTAAGCTTAACCGGTTTGTATTAGCCCTTAATACTTTTCCTCCCTAGTAAGGAAAGGTAGAGGTGCGTGCTAGCGTGTGTGCTTGCTAGCTTAGGTCTTTATAAAGCATCACACGGCCCCCCTTTTGAATAATCAATCAGAATTGAATCAAAAAAAACCTTTGAGAGCATTTGTGCTTTCGTGCTTAGGCATATTCAAATACTAAACTTGCTTATTCTTAACTAGGCCGGTTAGGGTAGTATTCAAGTGAAGTCTTAAACTTGTTTAAGTGGTGTTTCTGTATCTTAATCAAGTTTAGGGGCCCTAAACTCAAACTTAGTGGTGTTTCTGTATCTAAGTGAGGGTTTAGAACTATCCATCTACCTTGTTTATCTCACGGGTTCCTTGTTAACTTTGCTGAATTTCAGTTCACAAATCATGTACTTTGCATTTTGGTTTGAGTTTACAATTAATCCCTTGAAGATACATCAAGTTCCTTTTCTTTTTCCCATTTAGAATCCCTTCATTCTAAATCCCATCCCTACCTCACGTTGTTGTTGCCTCACAAACAGCCCCTAACGTGCCACTTTCCTTGGTTTTTTCCTTGATTGTATTCTCCCTTGATTTTAAGCTTTCACTCTTAATTTGAGTTCTAGCTTAGACCCTCGGCAGTTACATCAATATAGACAGGTTGATGAAATACAATAGTATTTAGATTGTCGTTATGCCTCACGCATAGATGTAATTTGGAGAATTTTTGAGTTTGATATGACACATCATTACCCATCTGTTGAATTGTTACAATACCACTTACCAGGGCAACAATACATTATTTTCAACGATCGAAATGAACTTCATGATATGGTAAATCGAGCAATGGAGAAGGTTACAATGCTTATTGGGTGGTTTTGTACAAATATAGCAGATATGAATGCAAGAAGACATACCTATGTAGAATTTCCAATTTCTTACGTATCGAATAAGAGCCTTAACAAATGGACTATAACACAACAAAGGGTTTGCAAGGTCAACTACCATATGCTCCCCCTAACATAGGGAAAGATACTATCTCAGAATGTTATTGCATATTGTTCAGGGTGCAATATGTTATGAAGACTTAAGAATTGTTAATGGAACCCTGCATTCAATTTTCAAAGAAGTTTGCTTAGCATGTGGGTTGTTAGATGACACTAACAAGTGGTATAAAGCATTGACAGAAGCATCAACATGGGCAATTGGGGATGAACTGATGAATATGTTTTGTTCGATACTTATGTTCTCAGAAGTGGCACAACCTGATCAATTATGGGAATCACATTGGGAAGATCTCACTGATGACCTTCCCAGAAGGCTACAACGAGAGCAAAGAAATGCACAATTAGAGATAAGTATAGAACAGAGGAGAAATCTTAGATTGTATAAGCTTGAGTTAATTTTGAATAAAAATGAAAGGTCACTAAGGGACTATCCCTCTATGCCTTTACTTTCACCTGAGATGTGGCGGCAAATAGGTAATAGACTTATTAGGGGGCAACTTGACTACGATATAGCAATAGAGAGAGACAACCTTGATGTGTACCTTCAGACACTATATCAGGATCAAATGCGAGTTTTTCAATCAATAACTACGTCAGACGAATGTGGAGAGGGAGGCTGCTTCTTCATTTATGGTAGTGGTGGGACAGGGAAGGCATATCTTTGGAAAGCTCTTATTGCTTATCTCAGATCCAAGGGCTTAATAGTGCTTTCAGTAGTGTCCTTTGGTATAGCAGCTTTATTGCTACCTATGGGAAAAACAGCTCATTCGATGTTCAAGATACCAATTGATGTAAATGAGACATTTGTTTGCTCAATTTCAAATAGTTTGAATTAGTAGAACCAGAAAGGGAAATATCAGTGATGAGATAGGAGGAGGCTCCTATGACTCATCGCTACATATTTGAAGTTATTGAATACACCTTAGGGGACGTTTATTCCACCAATCAAACTTTTAGGGGAAAATTGCTCATTTTTGGAGGTGATTTTAGGCAAGTATTGCTGGTCGTAACTAAGGGAATCGGGCAGATATAGTTGTACTGCCAATCTCAAAAGCAATATTTTGGCCTTATCGTACTATGAGACATCTCAGGCTCAACATGAGGCTAATGAATTCAAACCTAAGTCATAATGAACAAGCACGATTGAGAAGTTTTGTCGAATGGCCTCTAAATGTTGGCAATGGTTCCATACAAAGGTGTCCATTTGTAGGAAGTATCGAGTCGGATTGGATACATATTCCTAAAGAATTCATCATCAACAATAACAATAATGGTTTTACAAATTTGATAGAGTTTGTGTGCCCAAATTTACTTCAAAGATACCAAGATGAGCAATACTTTCAAGATTGTTGTATACTGGCACCATTAAAGACAGATGTCGATGATTGAATTCTCAGATCCTGGCATTGCTTCCGGGTAGTAGCCATATATATTTCAGTTCTGACACATTCCTTGGGGGTTTAATTGTTCTGACACATTCATGAAGTTGAGCTGAAAGTTGGTGGTCCAGTTGTTCTTTTACGAAACCTTGATCCTTCAATTGACTTATGCAATGGCACCCATTTGACTATTCAAAGACTTAGAAGTAAGGTCATCCAAGCAAAAATCTTGACAGGTCGAAATATAAGACAAACGGTAACGATCCCACATATTGAACTAAGTCCTTCAGATAAGGATTCACCATTTGCCTTGGAGAAAAGACAATTCCCTTTGAAATTGGCTTTTACAATGACAATCAACAAAAGTCAAGGTCAAACGTTGCAACTTTTAGGTGTATATTTACCAAAAAAACCTGTGTTCTTGTATGGTCAATTATATATTGCAATCTCTCGCATCACTTCGCCGTCAAAGCTAAGGTTTGTGATTTGTAATAAAAAGGGTATACCTAATAATATGACCAAGAACATCATCTACTATGAAGTTTTTATGATATTCATGATGCTTGGTTAGTCCCAATCCATAAATTATGATGTTTTTATTAGTGAAGTTATTACTCATTTGAAATTACTGTTTTATGTTTACAACTACATTTAGTTTGTTACATCTTGGGCTAATTTATGTGTATTTCATTTCTTTCTTTATGATTATAGGCATCACAAGTTTAGTACACAATTCCATGCCAATATGTGCCAACAATCCTTGCAATAGATCTATGACAGTAATTGTGAGTCTCATGAGATTCATGATGGTTCGCGCTTACAAAGAATGCACAATATGGAAAGTTATATTCATGGACCATCAGGTATCGAGATAATCTAAGTTCTTAAAATGTGAGCAATATTTACATTTATATTGAATATCAAAGCACAATATTGTTTTACAGTGTGATGAGATATTAGGCAGCATGGAATGTGATGATGCTATTAATCGGTGGATCTCTATACTCAAAGTTGGCGAAGTTTACCACATCTCTGGGCTCTCAGTTATGTTGCAATAGATGGAGAAAGGAATATGCTCACCAATAATCCGAAGTTGGTTTTCACACTGCGAACGAGACTTCTAAACGTCATTGATGATTGTCCTGACATTCCCTGCCAACACTTACTACCCTTTATATCATTTATCAATGTCCCATGACGTCTTCGGTTACATGATAACACTATAGCCAAATATAGTTTACAAATTACAATTTATATATGTCAAATCTACTGATATGCTTTTCTAGATATTTATAAGATTTTTATTTTGTTCTGGTACAGTCATCATTGGCATGGTAGTTGCTCTATCACCTTTGGAAAGGACAAGAACTAGGGGTAATGCAAGAACTACTACTTTCTAATACGTGGTTTTATTTTCATCACTAATTATTTTTGCTTGCTTATTAATGTATTTTTATTATCTAAATAGTAGCACACATAATCTACAAATACAGAATGCATACTTTGCGATTAACTTTGTGGGGAGATTTTGCGAAGGTTAAGGGCACCTATCTTCAACAACATTTAAATGAAGAAAATATACTCCTTACTTCTAGAGTATACATTAGAGATTATGGACATACCCTCACAATTCAATCACCATATCTTTCGTATGTAAAATTGTTTATTTGTCAACATTACAATGGTATACTTTTGTAATATGTTTTTGCCAACATCTATACGCTTATAGGTATATCAATTTCTACTTTGCCGATAAATAGATTGTTGATTAATCCAGATATTCAAGCAACAAAGGACTTTGAAGGACGGTAAACGTTAGTTGTATGTTTCATTCACCATCCAAGTTATATGCAATTGATAACAAAAATATAATACTTTCATCGTATGTTTTAGGTGCTCTGGGACCAGAGGTGTGATGCAACACTTTGATTTCATGTGCAAGAGAACATTGTGGATTGTAAATCTGGAGAAGTTGTTTGCTGCACAAAGAATTAGATTGAATGAATACGCAGCTATGCAAAATGTCAGACACATACTTATGTTACAAATAACTTCAAGCTTATAGGTTAGATAAAACATAATGCTGTTTCAATATGTATAGGTTAGATATTTTTGCATTTTCGCGTATGTGGATGAGATCTGCCCACTGCTCTATAATGCTTGTAGTACTTGTAAAAAAAGTGTTTGTACTTATGTATTTGCTCTAAATGTACTTATGTATTTGCTCTAAATGTACTTTATTGTACATGTGCAACTCTAAATTTAACTCAGAGAAGGTATGGATAATGGGTTTTTATTGTTAAATACCCTTGATTATATATATCAAGTTGTATTTTTATATTATTATGTACTACATTCTTCTATATGAATTATAGGTACATCTTCAGAATTTTATTGCGAGATCATACAGGTTGTAGAAGATTTATTGTTCATCATGAAGATGCTCGGGTTCTTTTGCATACAACTACGACACAATTGGATTCCAAAGCAGCACAGGTATTGTACTGTTCATCACGTTTTGCACAATTTATTTTTCGATTACTAATTATCCCATCATAACACTCTCTACAACCATATGGTCATCTATCTCTATATGCGATTATAGATAATTATATAGGCAAACTGTGGGTATTTGTTTATGGAGCCTCCACGACAGCAAGAAGTAGAATTGCCTATAACACTTATTGCGCCAGTTAGTTGGTAGGAGAGGTGTATTACTTACGAAACAATGATGCTAGGTACACCAAGCATACAAGATGTAATTATAGGCTTTAATTATATCATTGTTAATCAAATAATTAGTAAGAACTTAATTTTTAATATAGGTACAAGAAGAGAAGGTGAATTCTTCGTTATTGGCGCCATACATTAACGTATCATCATGTCATTTAGCTTGATGTTTAGTTTTATTTTAACTACCTATAATTTGTATCATACTTTACATCGTATCTTTTACAATCATAGGTTGTTTTAATTATTGAGTTTCAATGGTTGTGTATGAAATTGCTATCTATTTATATTTTTCAATAAATTTAAGTTTCCATCTCTAAATTATGATATTAACTTTGTCTCTAATGAACATTCCTATATTCAAACTGTCTACTATAGTATGCACCGTGTAAAGTACGGGTCCAGACTAGCGTAATAAATGTCGTTCACAAGGCCAAGAGCAATGACCCCCTACAAAACTCTTGCTTGTTTTTCCACTTGTTCATCTGGAAACGGGGTCCACTCCAAATCGACAATTGTGGTTTCCCCACAATTTAAATGTTCAATTAACGATATGCCCTAACGGGGTCTTTACAAAATCAGAGGATTTTATCTCTATCCTCGCATTGGAGACATCGTGATTAGAATAACGAGTCATAACAAGGAACTTCCTAATAAGAACGTGTCTACTCTTAAACGTAGTCTTGAAACGGAGAAGAGATTTGATGGGTAGTCTCAACAGAATTTCAGTATGCAAATCTTCTAATAAAAGGGTTAATCCCTCCAACTTTGTTTATGTTCTGATCACAGCGGTGAATTGGCGGTTTAATTGCTGTTGTAGACGTCGCTGCTTATCTCAGGGGGGTTTAGGGTTTCTAGTTGAAGCTGGAATTAGAGTTTGAGTAGGTTTAGACGTGAAATCAAGACTTGGTTAAAATTAGG
>NCQV01105018.1:4930-15131 GCA_002740545.1 Lophocereus schottii | reverse complement strand
GGATTTAGAAAAGGGTAGTTATTAAAACTTTACTATTATGTATTATATAGATTTTACTTATTTTTTACAAAATAAGTTAGATAAATAAATTTAAAATAAATTTACCAAATAAGTTCAAATTTAAAAAAAGACAGCCCAATGTACAAGCATTCCGCGTTCACGTAGGGTCCGGGGAAGGGTCGTACCCCAAGGGGTGAATTGTAGGGGATATTTAGTAAATAATTTGTTGAAGAGTTTTTTGGTTAAAAATAATTTTTTGAGCAAAATTAGTTGTTTGATCAAGTAAAAAAGCTAATTTGAGTATTTGGTGAATAAGCTTTTTAGAAGAGCTTTTTAGTTCAAAAAGCTAATTTGAAAAAACTAATATCATGAGCTTCTTGGAATAGCTTTTTGGAAGAGTTTTTTTGAAAAATTAACTTTTTGTCTCACAACTTTATTAGAAACAGTTAATTTTAGCAAACAGTTTTTCAACAAATAGCTAATTCAAATAGTTAATTCAAACAGCTAACAGCTAATATAAACAACTAACAGTTGTTTGCTAAATAGGGCCTTAATCTTTTTTTTCCATATCTTTTGTTTCCCTTTTTTCCTTTCTATTATTATTATTATTATTATTATTATTATTATTATTATTATTATTATTATTATTAGTACGCCAAAGAAAAGAAATAAAGAAAATTGTCAAGCAAAAATTATAACAATTACATGTGCGTTACTAGGCATCTTAATTAAGCAATAAGCATCGGCAAGAGACGCAAAGAACTTTCGTTGCAAGAGTGTTTAGAGATAAAAGCGTATTTTGGGTAATTTTTTTGGCTTTCTAACTTTGTCAATTATAATTGTAATTAGTAAATTATTGTTTGAAGCAGTTGTTTTAGCCCAAATAATTTTTTTAAAAAAACTGTTCAAATTTTCTAAATTACATTTTGTGGTATTACCGTATTAGAGTATTAAACTTATTCTTGAACTTTCAACCATTAGAAAAAAGTTTATGAAACTGATGTCATATGACCTATCACGTAGATGTCTAACCAAAGATGAAGCCAGGGTTGAAAGTCTCATTCATAATGAAATCAGACTTCAACTTTGATCTACAAAAATACCTGAGGCGATACTGATCCTAGTGTTTTTTGGCTCTAAAAAATTATATATTAGCAAAATCTATTATGTGATGAGTGCACCTAAATAGAAATTCTTTTTGAGAATTGATAGTTCATTGTAAAACCCCCTCCCCCCTTCTTTTTGGGTTCCCCCTTCAACGCAATACATCATATGGACCTTCAAATCTTCCTGTGTGCAATATGCGTGCTTTCCAATTTGTCCATGAAAAAAAAGTGGGTGTATATTTCTTATGCAGAAAATAGGCTCAGCCGTCTGAACACATATGAAGATGAATAAGTGAATGAGCTTCAAATGATAACTATGGCAGAATCAATTAAAAGTACGCCTATTCACCCCAGACCTCACACCCCAATTTTCTTGAACAGTTTGTTTTCTCTAAATTTTCAGTGAATCAAACAAAAAGAAAAAGAAATGAATCTAGTTAAAAAAAAAGGAAACAACTGTTTGGCCGCTGGGAGTTGCTGAAGTGCACGGTATCCTTTTTGACTTCTGAGAGTCCATTCATCCATTGGTGCTTCACTGTGAGAGAGAGAGAGAGAGAGAGAGAGATGGAGAGTGAAGCAGCACCCTTTGTAGGGATGCTAATGGCGGAATGTGCACAAGTGGGTTTGATAATCATCAGCAAACAAGCACTTGCCACTGGTATGCCCAATTTCGTGTTCGTCTTCTACTCCAACGCTCTTGCCTCCTTCATCCTCCTTTGTCTATGTCTCCTTATCTACAGGTCGCACCTCTCTCCCCCCCCTCTCTATTGTTCTTCTGATTCCATGATAGATTATTAATGTTTATGGGTTGAATTGCAGATCAGGGCGCCCTCCTCTCAGTTTCTCTATGCTATGCTGGTTCTTCTTGCTCGGTCTAGTTGGGTTAGTGATTAATGCTGTTTTCTGATACCCTTTTGGATTCTCTGTAATGGGCTGTGTTTAATTTTGCATCTGATGGATTGCGTGTATGATTGATTGCTTCTTTTATTGGTATCTCCTTTGACATCCCTTTTTGGATTCTAGGATCTTTTGAATTATGAGTTTTGTGTTCTGATCAAATTTGTCTATGTGTGTTTCTCTTCCCTCCCATAGGTGCTTGTCTCAGTTATTTGGATATGCTGGCATCAATTATAGCTCCCCTACTCTTGCAACAGCTATGCTCAACCTTGTACCTGGATTGACATTTCTGCTTGCTGTCGTCTTGAGGTTTGATTTTGTCTTTCCAGTTCCCTTACGAGCTTGCTAGAATTTCTGTATATTTTGGCATTGTCTTCTAGATTCATTTAGGATCAATCTTATCAAGTTATTATTGGCGTTGGTGTTGTTTTCGTTAGAAACTCGGATTTGACATCAGATCAAGAATGTGCACAATAAAGCTCAAATTACTTAATTATTGGCAGAGTTGAGTTAAACATGTTGTTTTCAGATGAATAATGGTCTTTGTAATTTTAATGAAATGCAGAATATGCTTGTCATATAGTTTTTGAAAGAAATGTTGCATTGATGCCATTATACTCTGATGGCCTCTAATATTAGGATGGAAAAGCTAGATTGGAGAAATTTAACTTGTTTGGCAAAATTGGTGGGAACCATAGTGTCAATTGGCGGTGCATTTGTTGCGACTCTGTATCAAGGTCCACCACTTCTAGCTCTGTCCATGCCAGTGCCAGTGGACACCCATCAGCTTAATCTTCTTGGAGAACGATCAAAATGGGTTCTCGGAGGATTCTTCCTTGCTGTTGATTGTGTACTCACGTCAAGCTGGGTTATTATACAAGTACATGTCAAACCTTTTTACTTGATGTCTAAAGTTTCTAAGACGATTAGACGTCTTATTCCTATTGTTTATGTGCAGGCAGTAATCCTTAAGAAATACCCAGCAGAGCTGATAGTTGTCGGCTTTTACTGCTTCTTTGTGGCCATCCAATCTGGAATATTCTCGTTGATTGTGGAAAGAGATCCGAGTGCTTGGAGATTAGAGCCCAAATTGCGATTATTTTCTATTCTGTACTCGGTAAGCCTAAATCGCTCTTATTTGTCATAGCTTGATAGGTCATATATTCCAATTAATTAGTCCAGTTTAGTTACTTTTTTGGTCTTAGTTAGTTTATAGTTCATCTGCCAGTTGTGTCGGTTGTATTAACATGAAATTGCAGCTTTATGTACTGACTGTGAGGTGATGATGTTGTAATGCAACTCATATATGCTCCTTTCTCCAAAAAAGAGCAAAAAAAATTCTAGATTTGTCATCTCATTATAAAATCAATGTTATCTAGGTGATGATGCATAAATGATATTTCCATGAGTCGGTAATCAGAGGCTCTTAGGTATATCAGCATAAGACACTGCAACAAATCACGCTCTTTTTTTCCCCCCTATTTTAAACAAAGAAAATTTCAAAGGACTATTTTTACCGAACAGAGTTACCGAAAATGTTCACATATTTTGTCAAACCTCAAGGTTACGATCAGTCCCTGAACTTGAGATATTTTTTTAGGCACCTTTTGGGTCTGTACTCCAAGTTGGTCTTGCTTCGTGGTGCCTGCGGAGGAAGGGACCAGTTTTTGTTTGCATGTTTAAGCCCCTGGGGATTGCTATTGCTGTTATTGCCGGGGTTCTCTTCTTTGGAGATACTTTGTATCTTGGAAGGTATTCTTCCCTCCTACTTATGAGTGGTTATTTATTTAAAATCTTACATCAACATAATCAGAAGTGACTACTATTGCCATTCAGCGGAACTCTCATTCTGTGTAGTCTTTCTGATATCGCAAATACTCATACGTAAATTGCAGAGCTCTAATAACGAGAACATGTCATAATGATTCATATATGATTAATTGGATTTATTCCCCTATTTTTCATTAACATGGTAGGAGGTGGGAAAAAAATTAGTAATTGAAATAACCTATTTTCTTTCGTTTTTTTTGGGGGGGTGGGGAATTGGCTGAATGGATGCACTTCCTTGGACAATTAAGAAAAACATCTCTATGCTTCATATGATGCTTCAATGCAAAATTGGACGCATATGGCTTCCACTGCTCTTGATTTAACACCTAAACTCCAATGGGCCTTTAAATATTTGCCTCACACGCTGAAGTGATGTGTATTGTAAATCATTACTAGTTGCTTGTGTGTGATACTTGTGCAGTTTGCTTGGAGTAACAGTAATAGTTCTAGGATTCTATTCTGTAATGTGGGGAAAGGCAAAAGAAGAGCAGATGAGCCGTGCTAGTCAGTTGAGTGGTGTCCAATCTACTACCGAAAAGGTTCCTCTACTAGGAAGCAAAGTCGAAGAGACATAGAATCCTGTTGCATAAGAAAGGTATGCTTCCTCGTCAAACAGGTTCTCATATTCCTCCCCCCTCTGATGTTGTAGATTGAACTGCCTTGTACTAGATTTTTGGGGGGTTTCGATGCTGATGGATATTAAACTAATGAAGTTATAAACTTCGCAAAAAATGGTGGGCACTGGCTGCCTTGGTGCTTGGACAGTGCACTTGTTATGCTGTACCTTCATTACATAATGTAACTGTAGTAATACTCTTTTTTAAACTCTAACGCAAGTCGGCCACCCCTCTTAACGAATCATTTTATAAGAAATGCCCTCAGAACAAATCCCATCCAACTAAACTATCCATGAGACAATAGCATCTTCCCTTTAAATGGCCATCTTTACAGGTTAGTCTGCAAGTGTGCTCTTTACTTCCTGATGATATGGTTGAACATGTGCTCTTGGAAAACAGTGATCTCAGAACACCTGAAAAAGGGGCTTGTAGGATACGACATCCTGTAAGTTATCTTGAATGGACATAAATATGATAGGACACTTGGTGTGGTTTGTAGGAGAACATAGTCACGACTTAGCATATTCTTTTCTAGGGCATTTTTCAAGAAATCTTGAAGTTATGCATAACAACCTTCATTTATGAGGTTGGGAGACGCTTTGCCTTTCTTCATTTGAATCTGCCTAGGACTCTATAAAATCTAACATAACTCGCTTACGCTCGTACTTCCACAAGGAAAAATAAGATAGCTCGAACTCCGGGGGTACACAACAACAGCTCTCCCTTATGCGGGTCCTACTTTTGTGAGGTTTGGAGAGATCTTGATGTAGGCAGACTTTGTAAAATCTAAATGTCCGTAAAAAAGTCTCATTTAGAATAATAGCTTCACCGTACCTGTGTACGTTGAGGTGTGCTGAGAAAATGGACATAGCAGTAGCTTAGGATGCCCCCTAAACGATGCAAGATGGACTAAAATACAATAGAATGTTTTTGAGGGGATTGTAGAAGGAAAACTTCACTATTTGACAACATTTAGATATTTTAAAAATTTGAGAAAATCAACTGAAATAGTTTTCATATTGGAGGTGCCAAGGGGCTTTGGCACTCTACCATGGAAATCACTTAGGGCATTCTAGGTATGCCTCAAACAATCTCAGTGGCTCCATTGCCACGATCTTGTTGATTTTAAAACATTATTTCAAAAATTCCTAAAAATGGGCGTTTCTAGTGGTCACAATTTGCAGAAGGATCTTAAAATTGTAAGGAGCACATTGTGATCATTTGACAACTTCGCCGGCATTTTCTCCAAAAATCCCAGATCAGTGTGTCACACTTTTATTTTGTGGTCCTGTGACTCAGGTGCTAACAATTTATCTCTGAAGCTTTGCAAGACTTTAAAAATATTCCTTTAAAAAATCTATTGAGCGTGATGGCTTCAAATGGTGTTACTTTCTGATAAATTTTTGAAGCGTGATCTGAAGATGTAAAGAAATGGACATTATGTTAATAAGATATGCTTTTCATTTTTCAGAATGGTCCTTAAACATTCTATAATATTCTGCTAGCTTATTGGGAGAATATAGTTGCTATTTGGATCTGAACATGTGCTTATTTGATCCTGGAAAACTTAAGATGCACACCCAAGTTATATGCTGGGGAAAACTTGTCCAACTTCATGTGCTGGATTTCATAACAGGGCAGTTTGTAGTGCCTTTACTTACCAACATAGGGAAAGAACAAAAAGTCTCTTTTGGCCTCTAGGAAGAAGAGGATTTGAGAATGGAGATGAAGTTTGACACTCCTTTTTTTTTTGTTTTTTTTTTTGGGTATAGGATGTAATTCAGCCATGGTTATTGAGATCTCCTTGTGAAAGCTGCATAGTGTTCCAATGCATACATTCCAGAAATGGATTTACTGCAATCTAATAGCTAAGCCCTTGGGTAATTTTTATCACAGCACCTTACCAAATTCCCCACATGCCATGATCCTGGTAATTATGAATGGACCCTAAAGGATTGAGATGATGGCTTAGTATGTTGACCTTTGTATTATTGCTCAATCAAGTTGGAGGGCTTTAAAGTTTAAGTTTCTCGTCTTTTCTTCCTATAATGTTGTTGATGATGATATTCTTGTCAGCTTGCTCAACAAACTGAATGAGACTACACTTAGGCACTCTTCTCCACTTGTTTTGGTTACTTGGGATTTTAACAGACAACTCTGAAGGGCTCTTCACTGTCAAATCTTATTTTTTAAAGCTCTTATACATTCTTCTTCCACCATTCAGTCTAGTTCGGTTGATCTGTTGCCTTGGAAGATTATATGGAAGTCTTTGGCTTCTTTAAAGGTGTTATTTTTTGTTTGGGAAGTATCACATGAGAGTATTTGAACGGAAAGATCTTGGGGAATCGATGCTTAATATGCAAAGAAGATTTTGAGTCATACTCATTACTGCATAGTCAATTTGCAAGAGCTCTTTGGGAGTTAGCCTTTAGTTGCTTGGGAGTTTCCTAGGTTGCTTCTAACTCTGTGAGGGACCATCTAATGGCTTGGGTCTGTGGTGGGAAAGCTAAGGCGAAGAATGCCTTGTTAATCCCGCATGCGATTTTGTGGAATACTTGGTGGAAGAGAAACAAAAGAGTCTTCAAAGTAGGGGAGACACCTCCTCAGTGTATCAAAGATAACTTCATCAAGACTCTTTTTTTTGGGAACAGTGGGAACTTATTGCCGATCTTCTATGATGCTGTAGATATTGCGGATAGGTTGCAGTTTGGGTCTACATAGTCCTTTTGTGGGAGGATTGCTATGCATCCAACCTTTTGTTCATTATTTATAAATATATTTTATTTTCCTTATAAAAAAATCCTTTCAGGAAATTTCAGGAGTTCAGAAGATGATAAGAGTAAAATTGTAAATATGACATTTTTGGTATTAACGCACTCAGCAATATATGGCGCCCCTTTCCATGGAGCTGAGACTAAATGATGAACAACGCCCTCTTGATTATTCAAACAAAATTGCTCATTTGGTAAAGCATCACCGAGTCCTTGATTTCCTATGAAAGGTCTAGTACTCACAGAAACAATGTTTTTGTTATTTCCTCTTTTTTTTTTTTTTGAAACGAAATGAACCCTGTTTGTTGTTTCAAGTTAAAGCTGCACAGATTTTGAACCTTTCTCATTGCCCTTGTTATGATTATCCTGGGTGGCCCTGAGGTAATTTAATGGTGTGGTGTATATTCACCAATATAATTTTTGGACAATTCATTAATATTGCCATTTGAGTAGCTGGTTTTAGATCTGTGGACATCAAAAGGGACATCTCTCGTCGCAATAGCAAGTATTAAATAAATGTTGAGATAACAAAACGAAAGTGAAGGGTTGTTGACCCTGTGGTTGAACAATTTGTCGCCTACGACTTCAATAGACATGAGTTTTATTTTGAAGTTCCCATTTTTTATGATGTGCTGATCTCCGCCTGCTTAGGGCCATGGTATCTTTTCCAAAGGCTGATTCTGAAATCTTGCGTCACCTGGAATCTTAGAATTGATTTCATCTTGTCTACTGAAAGTATGTGTTGAAGTTGTCTCTGTTTCCTTTATCATGCGGATGAATTGTTCAATGACTTCTGCGTCTGAATTCTGCGTATCCTTTTTTGGCCTAGCCTAAACTATGTAAAATGATATGCCGTTTCATTCTGCTAGAATAAGGATCAATGCATTTTGTTTGGATTTCAGATGTCAGTCTCATTTTTATGAAGTCAAATCCTAGCATATGCAAATTGCTCAAATACACTTTGATTTGATGTAGAAATATATTTCTATGAAAGTAAAATATAAGTTGAAAATGCCTGCATTTAGAAGCACATACCTCTTTGAAGAAGTCCAGGAGGAATATTCACTATTCTGATTTGCGAAATGTAACGAGACATTGGAATGAAAATGCCCCTCTTGCAATATGCCGCCTCTGCACTGGAGAAGGCATCCCCTGTTGACAGTGTCCTAGAACTTTTTTTAATCCTCCCACTATATATGACATGTCATTTTTCATGTCATCTTCCTTTTGTCATTTTGATATGCATGTTGTCATTTCTTTAGAGAAGAATTCTGGGGGCATTTTTAAAATAAAAATATGCATGGAAAATTTTGGTTTTTGTATAATGTCTGCGAAAAAATTGTTCTGACTGGTGTTTTTACACTGTCATTAAGATGTCAGAGGGTGGAAGAACTCCAAGATGCGAACATATGTGATCAGCATCCATCTTCAATTCTACCTGCCACACGAGTCAGAAAACATAGCGTCTCTTCCTAAATGAGATCAGTAGTTAGGTCTTACATTATTGACCAAAATGTGAGGTCATAAGTCTTTGATTTAATCAGTTGATCCACGATACGGTATTGTTGGGTTATATGACATGAAACCAGCAGAGACATAACATCCTCTGTTTTTGCGGTATTTATCTGGAATTGTGTATGTTTCATTGTATTCACGAGCAACAGAAGGTGTGCTATGTTCATTAAAAGCATATTGTATTAACACTTGGTCATATTTCTTTTCAACAGAAGTTGCGCTATGTTCACTAATTGAAGTTACCTTAAAGCATAAGAGAATTGTGTGTTTGTTCTTTTTAACTTATCATAAGCATTTACTATCAGCATTCAGTACTGATCAATACTAATCAACACTTAGTCATATTGCTTTCTTCCAATTTCAGTCATGACCAATACTCATCGGCATTGATCAGTACTCGTCAGTACTAGTTAACAATAAGTTACTTATGATAAGTTCAAAAGAAAATACCCTAAGTAATGTAATTAGGTGGAAATGTAGGACCGTAATACTCATGAGATCAAGGTCAAAAGTCTAGGAAAAGGAAATTTACTAACTTATTACTCATTTTTTGGTGCATATATGGAGAGGTCTCAAAAGCTAACCTTGAAACTCATGTTCTTGTTTTCATATTTTTTTTTTGCCAAAGACTTGCCAACTCATTAATTGGCAATAAAAATTATAAATTTATATAGAATATACATTTTTCTTTGTATCTCAAATTCCTAGGCAAGCTTCTTTGCGTTTTCATCTTTGTATTTTTAAAATATTACTAAAAGTTACATCCCTAATGATCTCTTGAAAAGTTGACATTGTATTTTCCTAAATTTTTGGGAAAAGTGTTATTCGTCTCTTCACTCTTGCGTTAACATAATAGATATCAAGCCCTAAATAATAGTACCAAATATTTTTAGATGCAAAATAAATAGAAAAAATCCTTGTCTTGGATCGATTTATAAATGAAGCAAAACTTATTGGATTTGATAACATAAGGTGGCAAATATACACTTGTATGTATTGTATAAAATCATCAAGTTATTTATCATTTTGTTCAGTGACAAACTTACGAGTTCATTTCTTCTTTTGGCGATCAACATGAATCATCTGATTAACCCCTTTTCTATCTGTTGACATAGCCAATAAATTACGACAAACCCTTAAAAAAATTACGTTGAATCAAAATAGCCTTATCATTTATCCCATTGAGATATAGGAATGTGAATTACTCATTTACATACCAAACCCTCCTAATTAACAATTATAAAATAGCTGGCAGAAAAAAAAAACAACTTTTAATTATAAGAAGACATAAGATAAGATGATAAGAGGTCATCTATCCCTATGCATTAATATTAGCTAGCCCCAAGCAGACACCCCAAGGAGAGGCAAAGAGCCACATTATCATCAAGATTTTTTTTATTGTTATTTGTAAAAATTGTGATCAAACACATATATATATATATATATATATATATATATATTGTCA
>NCQV01104995.1:9440-20898 GCA_002740545.1 Lophocereus schottii | reverse complement strand
ATTATTTGATTTCTTACTTTAGATATTTTGGGAATTGAAAAAAGGGTATAATTCCTTAAATGGACCAAATGTGAATGTAAACTACTCATTTTAAGATGAAATGGTTTAATTATGTTTTAAACGTATCAATGTGCATTTCTTTCCTTTCTTTAACCATCATTAAGTCACTTTGTTTGGCTATAAGTTCAAATGACGTTCCTTAGTGGGGTGCAGATGTTAAAGCGCGGCCTTTAATCTCAGTGGATTTGTTTATGTTAGAAGATAGAGTTTACTTTTGAAGTCTTGCTTGCCTAATACGATAATATTAGTAGATATGTGATTTACTTGCTACTTATTGGGATTACTTGTAACTCTTTTGTTTTATGGAGTTGAGAAACACTCATTGAGCGTGTGGTAGCTCATCCCCTCTCTATTTCCCCCTTTCCCCAGGTTTTTAATATGACATGTAGAAGTTGGTTCATGTAAGCCGAGGTGGAGTCTACGTTGCTCCTCTAGAAGTAGAATTATATATTTTGTACCATAACTTTTGAGCTTAGTAAGGTATTGTGATGTATCTTAAGTTCTTGAGCACATGTAAGCTAATTATTGAAGTCATGTAATGCATATTGTCCAGAAGTAGCTCTGTATGGCCAGGTTAGCTAACCATTTAAATAGTAAGTCATCTTTTAGCTAGAGTTGGTTTTTTTGGGATGTAAACCCCAGTACTATGGATGTGTGGCCTATCGAGTTGTACTTTTTATTTCTTTCCTATTATTAAACTTTATTATTTGGTGTACTCCGAGCGTGTAGCCCGTAGAGTTGTAGTCTTCGGCGTGCAGCCGTTGAGCTCATGAATACGTGTTTATGCTTTTATTCATTGCAAGGACCTAATGTAAGGCTTTAAGCCTTGGATATGGTCAATTTTTGGGCGAAACTCTATTCATTTTGCTCCAGAATTTATGAAACCACTAATAATTCTAGCCCTAGCGTTAGGGGTGTTACTGCCTGCCTCCATTGCAGCTATGTAGACTAATTTCACTATCATCATTCTCCACTTGGTGAGTAAGATGATACCAAAGGGGACTTACAGTAATGAGTATATTCTAGTGGCCACTGATTACTTCAACAAGTAGGTGGAAGCTGCATTATATATAACCTGCATCTCTAAAGAGGCTATGTACATCAATATAACCAACATCATTTGCCATTACGGGGTACAACATGAGCTGATATGTGAGATTGAAGTTATTGTAAGTTTTGGTCAATGGCAACCGCTTTCAACTTCTAATAACTTACTGCTTCTAACTACTTACCGCTTTTAACTACTAATTGCAAATCCTAACTACCCTCAACTATGTCCAGCCACTCTCAACTACTTCTAACTACTTTCGCATGCTCCCAACTACTTCTAACCACTCACAACTGGTCACCGTATTTTATAAACCCTAATTGTAAATTCTACTAATGCTGCCAACTATTCCCTAACTATCGATAACTACTCTCAACTGCTCACAACTGCTCCCAACTGTTAACCACTAATTTCAATCACTCCTAACTACTTCCAAATGCTAACTGTTAGTTACAATCACTAAAAGTAACATGTCCTTAGTAAGGAATTGTCGAAGCTTCTTATTATGCCTTTCATTATGATTGATTAGTGCTTCTTATTATTCCTTTCATTACTTTTTTCTGCATTTAGTTTTGCACTCATTTTAATGAGCTCTTTAGATTAAGGGCATTAAGAAATTATGTTTTATTTTATTATTAATCCCCCTACACCTCTTAATGAAATGCAATTTTTTTGTAGTATGTTTTGTATTATTTTATTTTGTTGCTACTATCCTCAGTTTGTTTTTTTTTTTTCCATTTCGCTGGTTATCTCTTTTGTGCAAATGTTGGATTAGAATCTAAACGAGGTTGAGGTAGTATGTTCCCCTTCTTTTATTTCATAGGCATGGGGAATCAAGCCCATCTTTTCCTCTTTTTTTTTTTAATTTTTTCAAACAACAGGTATTGCTGGACTTCTGGTGAATCTAGTGACAAAAGAAGAGTGCCGCTAGGCCTTAGCAGAAGTGACTTTTATGCCACTGTGATCTAGTGTTACTAATTTTTGTTGTTAGGGTCTGATGAGTCTAATTTTTATATCGTCAAGGCTTACTGGCTCTCTTCCTCATGTCACCTACATGCTGACCCCCCTTTTTTGATTTCCTTAGTCTCTTTATAGAAGTAGAACTTTTTGGCGCAAATCTATGAGTTACAAAATCTCATATCCATCTATATGCCTTAGTTTTTGTTTTTGTGCAATATTGTCGTCCGATAGGTGCCTTCTTCATGTCGCCGATGCACTGACCACCTTTTTTTATACTTCCTTGTAGTCTTTTTTAAAAGTTGAACTTTTTTTGGCTGAAATTTGCAAGTTCAATAGCTCACATCCATCCATATCCATAGTTTTATAGCCTTTCTCGAGAGAATTTCTTTCATATAGTGGTTGATGGTCCAACATGGTTCAAATTTTCCTTATAGATTATGACATGAACTCGTATGGATTTCACTACTCTATGTCCCACCTTAGGATTCTCAGGAGCTGCCCTTAAATTGAAAGCACTTTCTATTTTCCACTAATACTTTCATAGGTGGTGTATCCAGTCAATTTTCGATACGTAGCCCTCAAAGGCAACCTGTAAGAATAGAATTTTGATTTCTGCTAAGGGAGAATTAATGAATAAATGAATAAATTAGGATTTTAATATTGTTTTATCTATACGTAGCAATTGGAAAAACTTGTGAAAATAAACAATTTGCTCATGCAATTCAGGCATTTTGAGTTGAGCAAGGAAGGAGGAAGAAATGAACAGGCTAGCATCGAAGCCTATGTGCAAGCCCAGTCCAAAATCTGCCCTCTCCGCCTCAGTTTTCACTTTCCTAGCTCCCACGGGTCGAACTCCGTCTTCAAACCCGCCGCCTGTTCCTCTCCCCTTCTCCTCTTGCGTTGGTCTGGCCTGGCCTAAAATTAGCTCCCCTTCTCTTTTTTTCTCTCTTTCTAATCTTCCACTAGGTCAACCCAATGCATTGCTCTCTTACTCTCCTTTCCCCACTTAGGTGCCCTCACTCCCTCAATTCGGGTTGGTTTCCAATTTTCTTTGTCCTCGATCCAGCAGCCTACTACCTAGAACCAGGTTCCCCTTGCCATCTCACTTAATCGGTCTCGTGAGCCTCACGTGATGCCTGACTTTTCCCCCTTCCTTTCTTCTTCTTTCTTCTCCAGCACCAACTCGAGACCCCGCGAGCCAAAAAACGCCATGGCTTCTCTCTCTTTCTCTCTTCCTTTAATCATTGCTATTACTCTTCGTGATAGTTACATCAATTCCATCATCATCACCATGAAGGGTTGAGCAATTACATGGGCCTTAATGGAAGCAGTTAATAGGGGAATGAAAATACGGTTCTAAGGAATCAAAGAGGGGGATTCTGGGGCCTTAAAAGAAAGGGTTAGTGGCCAACAGGAGAAGGCAGAGGAGATTAAGAGCAACAAGTAGAAAGTGGAGTTTAATTATTGTTTTTNNNNGACTTTTATTCTCAGAATTAGAATTTCAAATTTTCACAATTAGTGTAATCTGGTTTTGGTTGTTGAAATTGAGTTGAAAGTTCCAATTTATGCCAGAATTGTTCCAGTTTCATGCTTCATCAAATGTTAGCTTGGTAGGGTCGATCCTTTGTCTTCTTGATAAAATTTCGTTGGTGCGAATTGTGGCCCCCCTTGTTTGAATCAGACAATCACAGCTGAAGGACTTGGACATCTCACCCTGTTACTCTTCTTCATCGCACTACATTGCTTGATCATGCTATGGACCTTTGAATTCATTTGGTTGAATACGTTATTGATTTCAAGTCTATGCTGGAGTCTTAATGGTCTAATTTCATAGCCCATCTCTATGGATTGACACCCCAAGTGTTGCGGCGATAAACTGTGCGATTGTAGTTAAAACTAATTGTTATTAAAATCACAACAAGTTTTTAGCGTTATTGCCAGGGATGGGTTTGTGAAATTAGGTTGTGTTGTGTTATCTTGCATCGTTTTTAAGTCGTTTTCGTTTTTGGCTTCATATTTTTGATTTTCAATTTTTTGTGTGTTAGTTTATTTCAGTTGTATTAGATTAGTTTATTTTAGATTAATTTTGATTTTCAATTTGAGTTAGTATTTTGTTTCTGTTTTTGTTTTTGTTTAGGATCAATTTAATCTGATTTTTAGTGTCTACTTTACTGCTGAAAAAAAAAACAATACCAACTGATCTGTTGAAGCTGTGTAGGAACAGAAGAGAACAAAGCAGTACATAACCATTCTAATGTAGGATTTTCCAACAATTCTAGTTATTGTTTAAATTTTTTGGAGTAGTTGTATTCTGAATTTTTTGTTGGTGCTGATATTTTTCATGGACTCTCGATGATTTTTAGAGTCTACCTTAATTTTTTTGAAATTTTTAGATTGTCTGGAATTTTCTGTGGTTTTTGGAACTAATTTTCTACAAAGTTCAGGGACAAAAAAATTGAAAAAAAACATATTCATGTTCCTTGTGATTCTGTTGAATTTACTGTGTATAGAGTTCTGATTTTAGGAGTTTTATTTTCTATTTTAATTTTATTTTTGGATTTGGCTTGCTTAGATTTTGGTTTATTTTCTATCTTCTTTTACTTTATTTGTGTTTTTTTTTCGTTTTATTTCTAGAATTGGATCACTTTCTCTTTTTAGGTTTGATTCATTTTATGATTTTGTTTTGTGTGTTAAAAGAAAGGGAAAAAAAATCAGAAAAGATCAAAAATCCAAAAAAAGTAGAAAAAGAAAAAATACCAAAAATATATCTTTTTGTGAAGGTGTGGGATTTACATGACTGGTTTGATTAGAGACCCTAGAAGTAGTAAACTTGTTATGAGTGAACCTAACCTTAACCTAGAACCCGAGCCTGAATTAGAATTGCAACACATGGCATAAGATAGATCTTTGAGTGATATTTTCTATCCTCTTAGGGCCGCTTTGTCATCTTATTTTACTTTACCTAACATATGACTAAATGCGACTTTTGAGTTGAGACTTAACTGTACTCAAATGCTCCCTAAATTCATGGGTTTAGAGAATGCTTATTTATTTTTGAGGAAATTCGAAGAAGCGTGTTCTATAATGTATTTTCCTAGTATCCTTATTGATGTTATGTGAATGAAATTGATTCCTTTTGCGTTAAAGCATTATGCTAAGCATTAGATGTATGGCTTAGCTGCTAATTCTATCACTTCTTGGAATGATTTTGTAAGATTGTTCCTAAGAAAATATTTCTCTAATGCCAAAACTATTAAGTTAAGGAATGAGATTAATCTGTTTGTGTAACCAGATAGGGAATTATTTTGGAAATACTTTAACAAGTTTAAAAATTTGTTGGCTCAGTGTCCCCATCATGGTTTAGGCTAAGCATGATTGTGCCAGATTATATATAAAGGACTTGACCAGCAGACTAGAACCATGTTAAAGTCCATGTGTTAGGGTGACTTTCTTTCAAAGAACATCACTATTGCTTATGAATTGTTAGAGAACTTAGCTGAGATGACCATGCAGTTAGAAACCGCTAGAGATGACAGTCTAAGTTCTAGGTATACTAAGGGTGGATTGTGTTTCGTTTCTAATGTGTGTCACTTAGAGTTTAAGATTGTTATGTTAGAGAGCATGTTGAATGGATTGTCTCCCCAAACTCCCAAGTTATCTCAGATTTCTATCGTGTTTTGTTCTTACTATCAGGCCTTATATCATTCACTGAGTGCTTGTTCTTATTTTGCCTACCCATTAGCAACTGGATAGGAGTAAGCGAGTATAGTCCTTTAGAGACCTAAGAATGACCTCTTTTCCCTTACTACAATCCAGGGTGGAGAAATCACCCTAACTTTTCTTGGAGTAGTAGCCCAAAAACTATGGTTGCTAACTCCCAACCTGGAGTGTTTCCTGGAAACAATTCCCAACCCATCTCCCATCCCTTTAATGCTTTCGAAGACTGACTTTTCTAATTGTGACCAATTCACCTAAACCTCCACCTCATGTAGCTCAAGTTCAATCTCCTCTTGGTTACACTAATATTGATAAAATTGAGAGGAGAATTAATATTAATATGGAGCGAATGATTAATGCTAATATGTAAAGATTGATGAGAATGATGACCACAGAATTTTCCCAGTTAGCATCATCTTTTAGGGAGCCTAATACTTTTTCAACTCAACCTAAGGTGAACTCTAAGGGTCATGCCTCCTCTTCTTCTAGTGTTAACCCTAGTCAGCCTGTGAGGAAATATATCTCTTCAATCTGGTCGAGAGATTGATAATTAAGTGAGAAATCCTAATGAACTCTGCATGTATCCTTACCATTTCTTCCAAAATTCTTCTCCCTCTTCTTCTTCTTCTTCTCCAAAAATCGATTAATCCAGTAAGTTAGGAGAAGCTAGTGATGGTGTCCTCAATGATTCTGATAATCCTTCACCTTATGAGTCGCCTTCTAACAAAAAGAAGCCTAAGGAGAAAGATTCTTCTAATTCAGCTGATTCTTCATCTCCTAAGGACTCATTTTCTCCTCCTTCTACTGAGGGGAAGATGATGCAGATCAGGCCTCAGTTCAAGACCCTCAACCAGGGCATGGAGAGACTTTGCTTACTGGTCACCATAAGGATCAGTTCTGTGAAAGGAAGCAATGCAATTTGGATGCTTGTCTGGGGAGGTCCTTGCTATACTGGATGTCCTAAGTTCCTTACAAGCATGCACAAGTCATTTTGAGGCTGGCCAACAGCTTAGTTCAGTTTAGTTTCAATAAGGACAGTCCAAAATTTTGTGCATTTTAGTTGCCCCAACAGCTACTGGTGAATCATTCTCAGCCAAGGAGCATTAGTCCTTTTTGGAAGTAGCCTAGCTCATTTGCTGGCCCTTAATTCAGCTCCTAAATGATAAATGTTGCTTGACTTTTACTGAAACAGTCAGCATTCTAGTTTAGTAGTAGCCGTTTTGGAGGTTCATTTTTAGCCTCAGCTTAGCATATCATTTTGGCTTGTTTTAGGACTTTGAAATGTGTCAAAAATATTATCAAGTGAGGTCCTAAAGTTACAGAGCTAGATCGCTTAGCATAAGCTTTTGACCAACATAAACATTTAAAAAATGCCCTTTGATCCAATCGATTTCAGGGTGCTGTACTTGCTAACTAGTCGGCCTAATCTTCATGTAAGTAGCTGCAAATCACTTTCAAAGCCATCATTAGTAGTCCTTTGGAGTGGTATTAGCGGGACACCTCAGTAATGGAGATTAGTAAGGGCATTCGGTGTCAAAGATCAAGGCTTGTCTGCTGTTTTGGCCTATTTTCATTCAAACTGTTTTTGCTGTTTTTATCTCCTATCATATTCTGTTTTAGCCATTGATGTTGTATAAAAGGTTCAGTATATAAGCCTTGTTTCCATTGTAAGCATCAGATTATTGATTAAGGAAAACCCCTCAGCTACTGGTGTAAGCAATCCTTCTTAAAATCTCCCTAAACTTTATCCTACATTGGTGGTGTTTAGTGTGTGAGTTCTTGACCCAATCTTTTAGTGCATTGGCTCTAAGAAGATTGGTGGTGATCTTCCTTTATTTCATGACATATTTTCCATGTTGAGTTGTTAGGTTTGGTTCATTATAAGCTTGCAAGTTCAGCATACACTAGAAAGTCTATAAGCCTTTACCTCCTTTTCCCTATAGGCTTAAAAAGAAAGACTAAGCTCATGTTGAGAAGACGAAAGAGACCTTCTCTCAAGTCAAAATCAACATTCCTTCACTTGATGTTGTTCAACAAATGCCTCCATATGCTGGGTTTTTAAAGGATCTGCGTATCACCAAGAGAGCCACTAGTGTCTCTAAGAAGGCTTTCTTAGCCTCTAGCACTAGTTCTGTCCTATCTCACTAGATCTCAATGAAGTATAAGGACCCCAATTGCCCTACTATTTCTATATTTAGAGGAGACCAGCTCATTCACAGAGCTTTGATTGAATTAGGGGCTAGTGTTAATTTGATATCTTTCACTGAGTATAAGAGGCTAGGGTTAGGTGAGCTGAAACCCACAAAGATGATTATTCAATTAGCTAATAGATCGACCAGGTTGCTTAGGGGTATAGTTAAGGGTGTTCTGATTATAGTGGGTTAATTTATTTATCCTGTGGACTTTGTTGTGATTGAGACTAAGAAGATGTCTAATGTAGCTAGTTAATTCCCTATGATTCTAGGGCACCTCTTCTTAGCCATTGCCAATGCCCTTATTAATCGGAGGAATGGTATGAAGAGATTTTCTTTTAGCAACATGACCTTAGAATTGAACATTATTAACATGCAAATCAGTCTTTTGATTTTGGTGATATGGAGTTTTCTACTCTTAACTGGGTAGAGGATTTTGTATTTAATGATGATTTTGATGATATGTTTGTTGCTGAGCACGAGTCATTTCTTGTGAATGATGAGCCTGAATATCATGTGTTTGAATTTGATAACTTGTGCTCTGCTACTGACTGTCTGCTTGTATCTGTTTTTAAATCTGTTCATGAGTCTGTTTCCCTCCTGGTCTTTAATTGAAACCTCTCCCTGACTCTCTTAAGTATGCATTCCTATGATCCGATGAGTCTTTACTTGCCATTATTGCTTCTGATCTTGAGCGGGACTAGGAGGATAAATTGATTTCTTTACTTAAAAATAAGGAGGATATAGGTTGGATTTTAGGGGATATCAAGAGTATTAGTCCCTTAATGGCATAGCATAGAATTCATTTGGAGGACAATGCTAAGCCCTACTGAGGTCGCTAAAGGCATTTGAACCCAAATTTATAAGAAGTGGTTAGGAAGGAAGTGCTGATGTAGTTAGACCATGGGACTATTTACGACCATTTGTAATTGTGAGTGGTTAGCCCAATTCAAGTTATTCCTTAGAAGACTGATATTACCGTGATTAGAAATGACAAGAATGAGTTCGTCACTACTCGAGTTCAACCTGGGCGGCATCTGTATACAGATTATAGGAAATTAAATGTTGCCACTTGAAAAGACCGTTTTCCCCTTCCCTTTCTTGACCAAATCTTAGAGAGGTGGGATGGACATTCCTTCTATTGGTTTTTAGATGGAAATTCTAACTATACCCAGATCTATATTGCTCTTGAGAATCAGGAGAAGACTACTTTCACCTGTCGATTTAGAACTTATAGCTTTAGAAGGATACTGTTTAGACTGTGAAATGCCCCTGTTACCTTTCTGATGTGCATGATTTCTATTTTCTCATATCTAATTGAGTAGTGTATGGAAATTTTCATGGATCACTTTTCTGTGTTTAGGTCTTCCTTTTATGATTGTCTGTCTAATTTAAGAAATGTTTTGGAAAGGTTTAACGAGAAAAACTTGAATTTAAACTGGGAGAGATGTCACTTCATGATTAAAAAGGGGATTGTCTTAGGCCACATCATTTCTAGAGATGGAATTAAGGTGGATAAGGCTAAGACCAATTTAATTATTAATCTTCCCCCTCCCACTTATGTGAAAGAGGTGAGGTCTTTCCTTGGATATGTTGGCTCTATCGTCATTTCATTAAGGACTTTTATAAGATAGCAAATCCCTTGACCAACTTGTTACCTAAGGATGTGCCATTTCATTTCCCTGAGGAGTGTCTTATGGCATTTACTAAGCTTAAGGAAGCCTTAACCTCTGCTCCCATTCTTTATCCTCCCATCTGGGGAGAACTATTTCAGTGATTGTGTGATGCATCTTATCATGCTGTTGGGGTTACTCTAGGATAGCGTGTTGATAAGAAGCTCCATGTCATTTATTATGCTAGTCATACTTTGAATGATGCCTAACTGAACTATACTGTTACTAAGAAAGAATTATTGGTTGTGATACATATGATTATCTATATTGATCACTCTGCTCTTAAGCACCTTCTTTCTAAGAATGATGTTAAGCCGAGACTTGTGAGATGGATTTTGTTTTTGCAAGAGCTTGACTGCGAGATTAGGGATAAGAAAGGTTTGGAGAACCTTATAACTGACCATTTAGCTAGGATTCTCTGTGATGGAGAGAATGTGTTAAATTTTTTTGAAGGCTTCCCTGACGAGCAATTATATGCTATCCACCCTGATCTTTGGTATGCAGACATTATGAGCTACCTAGTTTCTAGTAGGATACCTGAGGGCTGGACCAAGAACTATAGGGATAGGTTCTTTCACCTCGTGAAATTCTTTATTTAGGATTGCCCAATTTATTTAAGTACAGTTCTGACCAAGTCTTTAGGAGGTGTATTGCCTATCATGAGGTGAAAAGTCTCATTTCTTTCTATCATAACTAGGCATGTAGGGGGCATTTCAATGGAAGGAAGACTACAGCCAAAGTTCTTTAATGTGGTTTCTATTGGCCCATTTTATTTAGGGATGCTTTTGAATACCGTAAGAGTTTGCCTAGATGCTAATAGTTAGTTAGAATAAGTGAAAGAGATATGATGTCACTTAATCCCATCATTGTGGAGGAGATTTTTGATGGATGTGGTCCAAATTTCATTCCGTCTTCTTTTGAGAATGAGTACATTCTATTAGCTGTGGGCTATGTTTCTTGGGTTAAGACCATCCCTTCTAGGTTTAATGATGCCAAGGTGGGTGTGAAGTTCCTTAGGGAGAACATCTTTGCCAGATTTGGTATGCCCCAAGCTATCATTAGTGATCAGGTACCCACTGTAATAACAAATCTTTTGATGCCTAACTGAGAAGGTACTCCATAGTCTGTAGGCTTGCTACCCCTATCATCCCCAAACTAGTGGCCCGGTTGAAGTATCCAATTGGCAAATTAAGCAGATTCTAGAGAAAACTATGAGCAGAAATAGGAAAGATTAGCTGACGAACTTGTAGATGCTCTTTGGGCATATAGAACGGCTTTTAAAACACTATTGGATATGTCACCTTATAGATTTGTTTATGATAAGTCTTGTCATCTCCCTATTAAGTTGTCATCTCCCTATTAAGATATATCACAAAGCTTAGTGGGCCATTAAGAAGCTCAATTATAACTTGACAAAGGCTGGTGAGGAGCAAAGATTGCAACTGAGTGGACTTGAAGAGATAGGAGATGAGGCTTATGAGAGTCCTTGATCTTATAAAGAGAGGGTTAAGTTGTTTCATGATAAACATTTTCTTAGGAAATATTTTCCCCCAGAATAAAAGCACTTTTACAAGACTCCAGACTTCATTTATTTCCAAGAAAATTGAGGTCCTGATGGACAGGTCCGTATATTATTTCATATGTTTTTTCCTATGGTGCAGCTAGAATTCAGGATCATGAGAGTGCTGCTACATTCAAGGTGAATGGCAAATAGTTGAAGCAATTTTTAGAGCTCTTAAGTAAAGAAGATGTGGAGTGTCTAATACTGTAAGCGTCGAGTCTTAATCATTGCTTATGCTTCTGAGATA
>NCQV01104977.1:10414-25847 GCA_002740545.1 Lophocereus schottii | reverse complement strand
GCTGGTTCTAATATTTTTGCCCAACTATCCAACTCATCCACACTTGAATTTGCGAGGGCTTAAGCTCTTGCCAGCATTACTAGAACTATGGGTGTACCTGAGCTGAGTCGGCCACCTTGAGCTTAGCTTCGCTTGGCTTGGCTAGAAGCTTATCGAGCTAGTTAATGCTCATGCTTCCTTACCTTGATATTCTTTTTTTTTTTCCGTTTTACATTTTTGAAATTTTAAGCTACAATCAAAGTTAGTATCTAAATTTTTGCATTGAATTCAAGAAATATGGTTGGAATAAAATTTTGTTTATCTTAATTACAATTTCATGTTGTCCACAAAACTACTTATACAAAATTGAATTAATTTGGCTAAACTAACCCTAATCGAGCTGAGCTAAGCTAAATCTTGTTGGGCTCACACTCAAGTTGTCATATAGTTTTGCTTGCTAGAGCCCAGTTTGATTCAGTCCAAGTCGAACTCGAGGGCTTGATTAATTACAAGCCGACTTAGGGTCTGTTTTTTTTTTTTTGTGATAAGATACAGTTGTAAGTTGTGAAGAAATGTAAGGAGATGCAAGAAACTGTAAGAAGTTATAAGAAGCTGTAAGAATATATGTAAGTAGTTGCAAAATTATTTTTTTTATTTTTTAACAGGGTAAATAGAACCAAAAGGGGTGTTAAATGCCTCTTCTCACAAAAGTGCGCCCAACTACATTATATGCCAAAATAGTCCTAAGAATAGGAGAAAAACATGAGTTCGAAGAGAAGGACATTGTAACCGAGTCTCCAAACTTGAAAAGCCAATCAACTGCCATATTTGCTTCCCTGAAAATATATATGATGAGTAAATTGATACCTTGAGTCTGCCAGATATATATGTCTTTGATAATATTTGATATTTGCCAAGGAATTTGGATCTTTCCTTTCAGTGCTTGAATCACTATATTATTATCACCTTCAATAGCTATCTTTCTGAATCTTGCCTGAATTGCTGCTCGTAGTATGTCTCGTAATACTCTTGCTTCTGCAACTAAACTAGATGTATCACCGTAATAGCTCGCCCATGCCTTTACAAGTTTTCCCGTTCAATCCCGGATGATGAAGCCTCCTGCTGCTGATGAGTTGATGAGAGATCCATCAAAATTGAATTTGACGAATCCTGGTGATGGGGGATGCCACCTAACCATATGAAGGGAGGGAGTAGGGGAAGAAGAAGGTCCCCTAAAAAAATGATCAACCGACATACAAGTTCGGATTCTCCACGCTGCATTAGATTTTTTTGCTCGAATTAGGCATATAACAGGATTGAAAATTTCATTATTGAGAACTGTTGCATTCCTAGATTTCCAAATACTTTACAAGATAAATGACAATTTCTGTTCCAATTTTGGATTGTGGAAAGAATGTATCGTGTTCATATAATGTGAAAAATCCTGGCATCCTGCAGCAGAAAAGACAGATGGAAGCCATTGATGTTTTGCTGCTAGATCCCAAACTTTTTTGACCATTTGGCAATCTTTGAAGAGATGTTCTATAGACTCGATATCACCTAGGCAGAGCGGGCAAGCTGGGTTGATATTAAGCCCCCTTTTAAGAAGAGTACCTCTTACAGGTAAGGATTTATAGCAAAGTTGCCAAAGGAAGACATTGATTTTAGGCAAGGCATCAATATTCCATATCCATTTGTATGTCCAAGGTGATAGGTTATTTGCTTGTAAGTCATGAGCTGCCCATGTAGCTGATTTTGTAGTGAAGTTACCTGTGCTATTTAACCCCCAACAAAAGGAGTCACTAGTTTCATGGATGGGTATGGTGATACCCTGAATCTTTTGTATAACATGATGATTATTGAGGAATTGTCTTAGTTTGGGAACATCTCATTCTAAGTTATCCCAAATAAACTCGCAAACTTTGACTTCAGGGTGGGCAACACTGTCTTCATACATACCCAAGATCTCAGCTAATTTCTGTTTTTAATCTAGTTATCAAACCAAAAGGAGATCTCATCCCCTCTGCCTTTTTTTTCCAGATAATACCATTTTGTAGAAGAGCCCTGCATTTCAGTATGTTTTTCCAAACTGGCGAATCCGTATTTTTTCATGTATAACAAAATAGATTTGTAGAATGTAGGTACTTGGCCCGCATAGATTGTACCCAAAGACTATGAACATTAGTAACTATTTTTTAGGTCAATTTACATTGAAAGGCCTTATTGACAGATTCTGTTTTCCGCAATTTCAACCCGCCTCTGCTTCTAGGCGTACAAGCCTTATCCCATGATATAAGTGGTAGACCTTTTTCTGTGTTGGACTTTTTTCAGAAGAATTCTCTATTACATTTGTCTATATATTTGCTAGTACTTGATGGTAACTCAAAACATTACATTATATGTGCTGGGAGTGATTTTAAATGTGATTGTATGAGAATTGTTCTACCTGCTTTAGACAAACAGTCTGCTTTCCATCCTTCTAATTTTGTAGTTGCTTTATTGACAATATCCTGGAAAGTTGAGTAACAAGGCCGACCCTGGAAAACAGGGCATCCTAGATATTTGCCCAGCGACTCTCTATGTAGAATATTGAATATTGCAGTCACTAGTTGCTTTTGTGAATCAGTCGCATTACGCGAGAAAGTCAATGCAGATCTATGATAATTGACTAATTGTCCTGAAGTTGAACAGAAGAAGTCAAGGATGCGTTTTAGTTTAGTACAACTTCCTAGATTAGTTTTGCAAAACAATAGGCAATCGTCAGCAAAAAATAGGTATGGAATTTTGACAGATGAGGGGCAGATCTTAACTCCTATTCTAGACCTTGAGGCATTAGCTTCTTTTAGAAGCATATTGTTTAAGGTTTCCATACATAGAATAAATAAATAAGGGGAAAGAGGGTCCCCTTGTCGAATCCCTCTTGTCGGGATAAAAAAGCTATTAGGTTCATCATTAACAATGATTGAGTACGAAACTGAAGAGATGCATTGCTTAATCCATGAGTTCCAAGTGGGATGAAAACCTAGCTCTTGAAGACATTTTAATTTAAAATCCCATTCGACTCTATCGTGTGCTTTCTCCATGTCTAATTTAATAGCTGTCCAAGCAGTCTTAGTTTTAAGGTTCTTAAATTTATACATAATTTCATGTGTTAGCAGAATATTATCATGAATAGATCTACCTGGTACAAAGGTACGTTGGAGAGGAGAAATTATATGGTCTAGTAGAGGTCTCAACCTATTAACTAGTATTTTCGAAATAATTTTATAAATCGTAGAACATAAACTTATGGGCCTGTAATGACTAGTTTGTGAAGGAGTATTTGATTTCGGAATAAGAGTGATAAAAGGTATGGTTAATCTCTTTAAGGATTTGCCCTTTAAGAAGAATTCAAGAATACAGTTAAAAAGATCATTCTTGATGATTTCCCAGTAGTTCTTTAAGAAACCCGCACCAAAACCCTCCGATCCTTGTGCCTTATTAGAATCAATGCTAAATAAGACAATTTTAACCTCTTCTAAATTTGGAAGTTTAATAAGCTCATTATTATCGAGGTTTGAAATTAATTTCGATAGCCCTAAATTCGGTAGCACTCTGGCATTGTGATGCGTGGATTTGAATCTCTGCTTATAATCTGAAATGAATTTCTCAGCAATCATTTTGTGGTTATCAATCCAAATGCCACAATCGTCGGGTAATTTCGTGACTAACTTCCGCTTCCTTCTAGCATTAACCTTATTTTGAAAGAACTTGGAATTGCTATCACCGTTTACTAACCATTCTTTCTGTGCTAACTTCCCCCAGTATTTTTGGTTAAACAACATCATTTTCTCTTGTTGTTTCAATAAACGTTGCATCCATGAGTTAAATCTATGACTGTTAGGATTAGCTATCAGTCTCTCCTCCACATAATCTATTTTAACCGCGTTGTTGCTGAGTTTATCATTGAAATTCCCAAAGTATCTTTTTGACCAATCTTTGACATCATGCTTAACACATCTTAGTTTCTGCATAACTCTATACATATTGGTTCCATAGTAGTTATATTGCCAATTTCTAGAGATAATAACATCAACATCTTAATATTTCGTCCAAAAATTTTGATACTGAAAGGGAAAAGCCTTAGCTTTTTGTGTTCAAGCTTGAGTGGACATAACAATAGGGCAATGATTAGAGCAAGAGAAGGTACTATGTGTTTCGTAAGCATTGGGGTACAGGGTACTTCAATCTTTTCTAGTCATAGTTCTATCCAATCTTTCATAAATAAGGTGAGTGTGGATCTTTTGTTTTTTTTCAAGTAAATAGACATCCTGATACTTGAACACATTCAACAATAATGATAGATAAAAAGTTATTTAAACGATGAAATCTAATAGTAGTAGGAGGTTGGCCTCCTAATTTTTCATTAGGACATAATATTTCATTGAAATCTCTTATTAGACACTAAGGTAAATCGATAACATTATTAAGCTCAACTAAATGATTCCAAAAATCATTTTTATCTCTAGTTTGTCCCGGTGCATAAATTCTTGAAATAACAGAATTTTGCATCTTATCTAGGTCATGAATTAACATATGAATAGCTCTAGTTTCTTTTAGAAAAACTGAAGTCTGAATATTTCCGTTATTCCAAAGAACCGCTATGCCGCCGGAGTGATTAACTGGTGAGACAAAGTCAAAATGATCAAATCCCATTAAGGGAAGAATCCGCCATATATTTGATTCATTAACCATAGTTTTTGATAGAAACAACATATCAAGCTTATGAGTTCTTGCCAGGAACTTCACTTCTTGTACAACCTGCATTTTTTTAACGCCTTGAGCATTCCAACATACAACTTTCATGAAAAAAACTAACTTTGAAATATCCTCCTCCATCAAGAACCTGTCTGTATGTGGCATCGTTAATGACATAGTTTGTGTAAATAGCCTGCATAAAGCATTCTGGGACCATGTTCGGTCATTCTTAAGCCTTAGAAGGCTGGGCCAAGGGAAAAACCAAAGGGGATTTTCCACATTCCCCCAAAACTCAAAGTGAAATAGAAAACATAAATGAATGCAGTGAAAATTATAAGTACTAATGTACAAAGTCAACCATAAGTCAGTGTCAGTTGAGACTAAGCCAAAATGCCAAAATTGCATATGGGCATTACGACCAAGAGCAAATGAGTTGGCATCTTATTGCATATGGGCATTACGACCAAGAGCAAATGAGTTGGCATCTTTGTCAAACATACAGGAGCGCAATGACCTCCGAAAGCAGATAAAGTATGTGCAGCGCTTGATACTATCTGTAATAATACAATAAGGTGACCTCGTTAACGACGCATAAAAAATACTACAGGTATTACTATCTGTATGACATATAGTTAAACAAGAATACACATGCGATATAATGCTACTTCGGGCAACTGGGATGGGAGAGAAACTACAGCAAAAAGTCTCAGAATGATTCAGATTCATCATCGACAAATACTAAGATATAGGACTACACCTCGATATGACCCATTATGTTGCTCAAGCTGGAAGGGAGCAACAATAATGAGCTTACAACACTCTGACATTATTCCATTTACACCTTTATCAGAACAGCAGAGGCAAAGGGAAAGCTCTACTCAAATAGGGGCCATAACAAGTAAGAAACTCCACAAGATAAGTACATGCACTGGTCTAGGCCTAAAGGCAGCCTGAACAAATGTCTTGGAAATGCAAGGGATATTAATCTCATTGAGCATTTCTCTCACCATAACAAATTGAATAGCATATAGCAAAACTGAAAAGAGAGGTTCAAGTTCAAAGTGTTGTACCTCCAAATTGTTGCTGAACAATTTAAACTTGAAGTAGACGGGGTGAATATGCATAGTGGGGGAGAGTACTTGAAGCAGACTGGCTGAACATGCATAGTTGCGGAGAGTCCTTAAACAATCCACATAACAGCCATAGGAATAGGAACAAACTATGTGATGTCCAAAAGTAAAAGAGTTGTGTAATATGCCATATAAATTCTTAATATTATGAAGGCTCCCCAACGACCAAGTACTAGATGTGGAACCAAGCCAAAACCCTAGTAGAGTAGGCTTCTCACCACAGCGAGAAGCAGCACTATCAATACTAGAAAGCAGCTTAATCCAGCACCCATCTAGATGAGTAGATGACATGAGTATGAAGGGGCATAAGATGAAAACGTGATCGTCAAGCCATAACACAAAAACAGAGCTGTATGGCTGCTGATTCTTAGACATGAGACACAATGAGTCATCCTTTATAAGTACACTTTGGACATTAAGCAGAAAGTAATTTTGACTTTCCAATAGCAAATGCTCAAGCTGCACCTCCAACAAGGGTTACTACAAATTAACCTCCAAATAACCATGATAAACAGGTTAGTATTACAAATGGTAAACACAGTACCAATGGAGTTCTAATTATCATTCAATGAAAATTCCCCTTTGAGATTAGTAAATATACAGCACATCCACCAAGCCCACCCAGAAAGCCAGTCCAATAACTTTTCAAGACAACCCATTTTACAGAGAATTATAGTAATAATCATCATTATTCAACTGATACGAAACCATGATGAGCAATTTGCATCCCTAGACAGGATATACGGATAAGCTTGAACACTATCCCAGCCAATTCCTGAACCAAAAGTCCAACTAGAGTGATATGAATTCTATTACTACAAGGCATACCATAACATAACATCTCAAAACAAGCTCTCAATAACTCCAGATAGGAGGGAGAGGTAAGGAGTAGGGAAGGGATAGTAGAACAGGAAACATAACTGCGATGTAGGCAAATCGACAGATAATTCGAAAAACCTACCAAATAGGATGCATAATGCCTAGATCGGTGATCCTCCCTAGCCGAAGCTAGATGAAAACTGAAGACCTGAAGGAATCGAGCAGCTTCAACCATGGGCAGGATGGGGAGTCGAAGAGCATACACAGAATTCGGCTTGAAGAGCTGTACCCAATATACCCATTTAGTATTGGGTGATGTAGATCTGGCGATTGGGAGTGCTAATCGTCGGTTGGTGCAGTGTGGACCAAGCTTTTGGCTATCAGAAACCACCCTTAATTTCATCCGGGTAGCGAAAATAAACCAAAAATTTGTGGGTCTACAAAAGTGAAACAGATCGAGCTCATAAAAGCCTTCATCAATGGGCTCTGAAAACTCAGATTGGGTGCCTATAACCCAGAAGGGGTGCTTGTTGCGAAAATCATGGGCATCATGTTTAGGACACTTATGGCTGGACATGGTTGGTGAAGAAGATGAGCTCCAGTAGGTGAAGGGAGAAGCACGATGGCAAGGATCTAGAGGTTTGGGTTCTACGGGAGCCATTGAAAGGAAACAGAGAGAAGTAGAGGCAGAACAGTGAGGCTAGCAAGCAAAACCAGGAAGGCAATCCATATCTTTCTCTCTCTAGATTTTCTTTCTCTCTCATTGGAGACGGCTTTGAGGACACAGTATCGGAATTATTGAAAAGTTGTATAGTATAATTTTTATATATGTACGTATAATTATTGGTTTTTAATGTATATATTATGAAAAAATTATTTCAAGAAAATAAATTGTGTATCACTGATATTTTTGAAATAAATTTAATAACATCACTAAACAAATTATATTTTAACATTACATAGAAAAGTTTATTTTTCTACAATTATCATTTTGGATAATAAAATAATATTAAAATAGCATAATTAATGAAAATAAACATTTAAATAAGTCAATTAAATATCAATAAGATAAATTCAAGCCGACAATCTATGTAGAACCATGCACTTGAGGTGATTTTTTGGTATCAACATTAGTTTCACCTCCTTGTAAGCAAATTTAAAAAAATAACAAATTTTCTTAACAAAATTGAATAGAACCCTAAAAATGAAATCCTATTTGAATTAAACATGTTGGAATTAAATTTAATCTAATGTTCAATTGTACGATGATAGCAATCAAGTTATCATGGATAGACTTATGGGTGAAATAGCTGAAACGCTTTTGTCAACCACATTTTAACTATTTTCATACATAATTTATGTCAAAACTCAAATATAAATGTGATTTTTGTATTACAATTCTAAACATATTTCTTATTTTTTTTGATAATGGCATATATGCTTCATGTTGAAACTCAAATATTAACTCACATCATCGAATTCTGTTTTTATGTTTATATGTATTTTCCAAATATTAATTCACATCATCAAACTCTATTTTTTTGTTTATATGAATGTTATATACATAAAAAAGCTATAAGATTTTTCATACTGATTGTATATAAAAAATATATACATATTTCTATATAAATATGTGAATAAAATAGATGATAAGTTGAATGTTATAAAAATTGTATAAGAAGATTTAAGAAGATGTAAAAAGATATAATAAATTACAACGCGATATAAAGAGTTGTAAATTTGTAAGTTAAATCTTCCTAATTGCAAAAAGAAGAGAGCCACTGTTTGGTTATAATCCTAAGTAAGGCTTGTATAACTTGAATGAACACATTTGGGTCAGTCAGACCTCGAGTTAGAACTGAGAACATAAGAGAAGTCTATCGACCAACATTCAAAAAAGCCAATGAATTCCACTGGAGATCAACTTCCAGGCGCTAAATTTGTCGTCTGATAATGGCTGACACTCGGAGTTCTTCCCCAACCAGTACCGCCGCAGATAACCTGTAAATTCCTCTCTCTTGTTCGCTCAATTGCCTCATTGATTCTTTTGGGGGGGTTGCGGAGGAGGGTGTTTTTCTTCATGCAATTGATTCACGATGCTTCAGGAGTTGAATTCTGCATTGTTAGCCGTAATGTTGGATTGCACGCAACAGCTAAATGCAAAAGAGTAGCTTAATTATCTTAGGGTCTCTTTGGATGAGGAGTAGGGAGAGCAAAGTAGAGTAAGGGAGAGTAAGTACTCCCCGTGACTCTTATTTGGAAGTAAGAAAAACGAAAGTAAGAGTAACTCTTAGTTCCCTTTACTCCTCTCAACCTTCATTTTCTTACTCTCCAAAATGGAGTGTAAGGAGGAGTAAGGAGGGGTAAGGTGGTGAATTTTATATATTTACCCCCCATGAAATCTAAGTGTCATATTTTTTAATCTATAACAAAGGCCATATGTTCTAATTTTTTCACTTATTCTTATTTACTCTACTATTCTTCCAAACAATGATTAATCCTTACTCTTCATAAACTCCCAAATAAGGATGGGCAACTTACTCTTATTTACTCTCTTACTTCTCCTTACTCTTATTTACTTTCCTCCCAAATGGACCCTTTAAATGCATAATTGTATGGGAATAAATATACCACCTAGATGTCTAATTTGAAATATGGCCTTTTTTCAATGTAGGGGCTTAAGATAGACAACGATCATTGCCAGTTAATAAAGCTGTAGAGGAGTTTAGAAACTCATGTTGGTCTTCTGAAGATGATCACAGAAGTTTTTTTTTTGTGCACCGTGGGTGGGGGGTGAGTAAATTTACACATGCACACAAACTAGGGAGAATCGTACGTGAGTCTCTCTCGTGGAAATCAAGCACCTATCACTACAATCTCCCCTCGAGGCAATCTTTGAAGTTGGGTATTGGTAATGACATATGATATTGTGGGTGAATGTGTTGAATTCAAGATGCGTCATTTGTTAGATTAGTCTACCGTATGCTTCCCAGCAGATGCTTCATTTGTTACATTTATTAGATCGAACCTAAATTGCATTTTCTTGTTTTAAAAAACGAGAACATTTTGTGTCCAGTCCTATTCTAGCTTGAATTTCTCAAGCTCTCCTATTAGAGAAATTGCAAAGATGTGATTCTGAATGACTGTATGTGGGCATGACAACTAACTACCATTCTCTGAGTAACATTGGTTCTACAGCTCCGTTGAAGTGACCTGTGCATTCTTTGAGCATATTTCCCATTCCCATTTGATTCCGAAGGATTCTTCTGAGGGACTGTTGATGATGGCATGAGACAAAGGAGCGGGATTATCGATAGCTTGCACGCAACACCTGATGTCCTCTTCTCCAAGTGGCCTAACCTACAAAAAGGGCAGCCTCGGGTTGTGGGCAGGGTAATGCCTCTCCGATGGTCAAGTCGACCTTTTCTTTATCAACACAAATCAAATTTTATTACCAAGTATTAGTTATTCGGTTAATTGTATACTGTAACATTAAGTTATTCCAATAATATTTGCTTGAGATTAGCAATATGATATGACTATCATCAAGTCATACATAGCAATTTTAATTTTACGATATTAGTACTTAATCAAATTTAGATTACAATCTTGCATAGCTAGATTTACTTTTCCCTTTGTTTCTTCTGATACCGTGGCTTCTTCCTACTTAGGTCCTATTCTTTTCATGGTTATATGACTTATGAGGAATGGAAAGGAATGGAATGGAGTTGGAAAGAGTGCGTGAGAAAGAATTGAATGGTGTAAGAATGAGTGGAATGGAGTGGGAAGGACTGTAATTGAGTGTGAGAAGTAATGGTATAAAGTGTGAGGAAATGGAAGAAAGTGGAAAGGAGTTGTTGTGAATGAGGACTGAGATTTATTTGAAGGGGTGAGAAGGAGTGGAAAAGAGTAGAAAATAGTATAAAGGAGTAGGAAGAGGTAGGTGTCATAGATTTATTCACGGAGAGAGTCTTCGTAACTATAACTTGTACATATCTCAATATGAAAAATTGATAGTATTTTGAATGTGTTAGACAAATAGGACTGACTTGGAATGCGGAAACAACTGTCGGGAATAACTTACGTCGATCTAATTGTGAGACAGCTACTAGAGTCGCCTTAGGGTCCATGTCCTAAATTCGAAACCCATTGACAATGGATGGGTAGCCGTGAGAGGGGAGAGGAGAGTCTATGTTTTTTGTGTCATAAGAGTGTAACCCTAATTGACCCCCTAAAACCTCCTTATATAGGTTGGGAAAACAATTAGGGGTGCTGCCCTAAGCGGCCTGCGTGGCCGTTGGGCCTAAACTGTTAAGCTCAGGCAACAGCTCCCACTCAGCCACATAAGCCGCAAAACATACACTGTCCACGAATCACAACTTCTCATGCTTCAGACCAAGAATAGGACTTGCCACCGAAGAATTAACAAGTAATGCTATTAACTTACCATCTAACTAATATAGAACTTTCACAAAATATGATACCCCAAATCATCCTAAACATCACCAGTGGCATCTCCAATCCCTAATGATATGATATATCATATGATTATATACTAAATATAATTGCACGGGCTGATATTGGTGATGATAGATAGATTTTCCCTTAAACACTCATGGTGTTACATCTTAGTTTAACTGCTTTCCTAACGTACTCTCATCAAACCATATACATTGTGGCCCTTAAGAGACACATTAAAGTAGCAACATCAACCTTCGACTTCATACCATAGTTTTAAGTCAAAGGGTCATCGTCCATAGGGTCACACAGTGACAAGAGATAGAGAGGTCAATTGTCACCCTGTATATGGGTCGTCTTTTAAGCACACACAATATAAGATGTGTGTTATGACATAGCTCCCACTCAACTGGGCTTGTTACTCTATATGGCATGTGAATCGTTAGTCTTGATTTTCACCCAAAAAAATCTAACTTAAGCCACTAGATCAATGCACTAAATGTCAATCTTGACACTCAAGATTCGGCTTTTAAGGCTCCAATACGAAATCATATCTGATATTCGACTCCCTCGAGTCTCATCTTAGACTTACAAAGGTGACTATATCTTTTGATGGAATTTCAAATCTTTAGTGAGCTGGATAGCGGTTGTGTTGGCACATAACATCTCTATAGGATCATCAACTCTAGGAGTGAGGGGAGGAAACTTTGAGCGACATTTCCCCATGTGTGGCAGGGCTACACACGACATACTCTACCTGCAGGGTCGACAGAGCTATGCAGTTTTGCTTCTTGCTGCACCATGATATGGCTCCCCTACCCAATGTGAAGACATACTCTAAGGTTGACCTGGACTCATCGGGGTCACCACCCCAATCGGTATTTGAATATCCTCTCAACTTAAGGTCCCCGCCTTGATAGCATAAGATCAAGTTAGTTGTACCCCGAAGGTAGCACAAGTTTCTCTTAACGGCCTGCCAATGGGCAAGTCTTGGGTTGCTTTAGTAACGACTTGCCAAACCAATTGCAAAGCAAATGTCAGGCCGTGTACATAACATGATATACATTAAGCTTCCTATGGCACTAGCGTAAGAAACATTGCTCATTGCCTCCTTTTCTTTATTTGTTTTTGGGCATTGGTTGAGGCTCAAGGTTAAACCCTTCGCAATTGGAGTGTCTACGGGTTTGGAATAATGCATATGAAATCGTTCTAAGACTTTCTTGATATATGCCTCCTGGCTCATGCCTAAAAGTTTCTTAGGACGATTTCTAATTATTTCCACACCTGGGACATACCTGGCTTCACCCATGTCCTTCATCTCAAAGGCGGAGGACAGCCACTTCTTAGCGGTTTTGATCGTCTCCAAGTTGTTCCCAGCCAGTAGTATGTCATTAACGTATAGGGTAAAAAAACATAATCCCCCCGGTTGATCTTTTGACATACACACAGTAGTCTTTCGAAACCATGGATGAGCCAAACAAAGTTATAGATTCATGGAATCTTCAGTACAAAGATCTAGAAGATTGCTTAAGATCGTATATGGACCTTTTAATATGACACACCTTGTCCTCTTGTCCCTTTAATACAAAACCAACGGGTTGGTCCATATGGATCTCTTTCTCAAGGCTACCATTGAGGAAAGCAATCTTTACGTCCGTTTGAAATAACTTTAAGTCCAAATAGGTAACCATGGTTAAGATTAAGCGAATAGAGGTAAATATCACCACAGGAGAAAATGTCTCTTCATAGTCTACGCCCTCAATTTGTGTAAATCCTTTTGGTACTAAACGGGCTTTGAACTTATCAATCGAACCATCTTCCCGACATTTTATCTTGAAAACCCACTTGTTTCCAATAGACTGGCGCTGGAGTGGAAGATCAATGAGTTCCCAAACTTTGTTTCTTGCCATCGAGTCTATCTCATCTCTTATGGCATCCATACACTCTTTGTGGTTTGGTGAGTCAATTACCTCTTGATAAAAGGTCGGCTCCTCAACTTCTAAGAGAGTGCATAGGAATATTTCCTCTCTGATTTGGAAATATCATCGAGGAATTCTTCCATGCTCACTCCTTCGGATCCTGGGACCTTTATTGTTTGTCTGCCTGGGTGAGGCATCCTTCCCTTTTCTCTAAAACGTGTGGGACCCTCAGCATTTAGAGAGTCGTTCCCACTATTCTTTTAGAGCATGGCGTCTTGAACATGTGAACTAACTGCATGTTTGTGAACACGAGATTTAAGATGGACTTCACTCATAGGTTGACTTTCCTCATGTATAGGAGATCGAGGATGAATCTCATTTTCCTGAGCAGACAAGTCTCCCCCATTCTTTTCGGATAGGGGTGGCATACCATTTTCAGTGACTTGGTTAGAGTCCAAATTCTCCTCCTCACTGAAAGACGGTTGGATGTCTTGTTGTAACTCAAACAGTTCGACATCCTTCTTGACTTCACCAATGGTTGGGAACTCATCCTCAAAAAAATCGACATTGCGGAAATCTGTCTCTATCATGCCACCATTAGGGTGTTCCCCATACATTACATATCCTTTAGAATGTGCAGGATATCTAATGAACACCATTTTGTTGGATCTTGCACCAAATTTTCCATGCTTGTGGGTTGGGTTATGCACATAGTCGGCTACCCCCATGGGCGTAAATGGTCCAAGGATAACTTCTTGTCAAACTATAACTCATATGATGTGACAGGTACACTCTTGATTGGCACACAGTTAAGGATATAGGTTGCCGTGAGCAACACATCGGCCTGAAAACTAATTGGGAGGTTAGCATGTGCCATCATTGACCTGACTATGTCAAGCAATATACAATTCCTACGTTCCGCAACACTGTTCTATTGTGGAGTGTGTGAAATCGTTAGCTGTCTTTGTATACCTTTTTCCCCACAGAACTCTTTGAACAAATTAAAGAGGTATTCATAACCTTGATCGGTCTAAAGGATCTTAACTCTACATTCCAATTGAGTCTTCACTTCTGCTACGAAGCATTTGAACACATTGAGTGCCTTGTAGTGATGAGATAGTAGGTACACATACCCATATGGTGAATAATTGTCTATGAGAGTAATGAAATATATAGCCCCATCTCGTGCTTTATTGTGTCTAAATGGATTTATTCTAAAGGATTAGATGCTCTCGAGGCCTTACCAAAGGGCTTTCATGTTGCCTTGCTAGCTAGACATGACTCACTCCTAGGTAACTTAACCCTAGTGAGTCGATCTAGAAGACCTTCTTTAGCTAGCCTATTATCCTGTCTTAGCCCATATGGCCAAATCTAGCATGCCACTTAACAGATTAAGATTTGGCGTCAAAGTGTGAAACAAAAGCAGAGGATATATTATCATAGGAATCATCCAAATCCAAAATAATGAAATCTCTTTTCAGTGTTGCTTGGCCAAACAAATTGCCATGATAGAACAAATTTAAACCATTTGGACGAAATCCAAAAGTAAAAACGAATCTTATCAAAGAAATATAAGAAACTAAGAAGCATCGTTCCCCAGGTGCACAGAGGGCGTCACAAAGAAGCAACATATTTCGTCCACAGAGTTTGAGCTGGTATATTCCTACTCTAAGAACATCTTCTTCGCTGTCGTTTCCCAGTACTACAGTCCATGAACCCATTAGGTAGTGATGAAACTCCACGAATCTAGCCTTATCTTGAATTATATGCTTTGTTGCTCTCGAATCTATAATCTATTGAGGAAGAGAGTTAGCAATGAATGCATGGGAACATATATAATTAAGGAGTTTTAGCAGAATGAGGTACCTTGGCTGTCTCAAGACAATCCTGAATGAAATGGCCCTTCTTTCCACAGTTATAATACTTCACACGTGCCATATCCTTAGCTCCATTGCCCTTAACCTTATGCTTCTTGGCAGTACCACCATTGGAGCGAGAGTTATGAGGAGGATGGGCACCCTTCTTAGGTTTCTTACCATGGTAAGGCTTCCTGCCCTTGGGCCTCGATCTTTTAGCAACGAATGCCACACTGGGAGGTGCATAAATCTTTATACGCTCTTCCTCCATTTCGAGGTGTTTGGAGATTTCCTCGAAGATCTTGATGTGTTTACTATGTGTCATGATTACCTTAAAACTCTTTCAATATTCATTATCATCGGGAAGAGCCCTAATCATATTCAGAACCTGTTCTTCCTCAGACACGTCTTGCCCTAAAGCTTTAAGATCTCAAACTTACAGCACTCATGGTTCGAAGGTGTTTGAAAATACTATGACTAGAGTAAATGTTATATTGCATCCATTTCAGCTGCAAGGTACGCAACCTCATAGCAG
>NCQV01104977.1:0-10385 GCA_002740545.1 Lophocereus schottii | reverse complement strand
GCTCACATGTCCTTAGCAGTGGGGAAACATTCAAACTCACCCAAGCGATCGTCCTGCATGCAAGACATCATTGTGTAGCGTGCAGGACGATCACATTTGAACCATGCTTGGTAGGCTTTTAGGTTCTCTTGGTACTGCTCAGTAGCAGTAATATCTCCGCCTTGTTCATCTTTGTCTGCCGGAGTAGGCATAGAAGAAGTCAAGAGGTCTAGCATGTTGTCATAATTTAAGGCAAACTGGACCTTCAGATGCCAGACGTCATAGTTTGTGCCATCTAGTTTTTCATTAGATTCCATGCAACCTATCATATTTTTAGCTGCTATATCTGAAAGTATACATTATTTGTTAGACATATCGTTTTGATAATTAAATTATCAAGACAACGCCATCATTCATAATATACGTTCGAAAATTTTGCTAAGCTCATAATCATCACGTATAGATATGAATTTTGGAGTTTCTTTAATTTAATTATCAAATTAACTATATAGAATTTCCTTGTAAGGTTTGTTAAACTAATTAACATATTAACTTAGTGACTATCACAAAGATATTCACTTTTAATTATGCAAACCATATTGGCATGAGCTTATGTTAGATAAAACTAATTCATGTAACATGTTACTAAAATAAGTCTCTATTTATACATATAACACACAATTATATATCATAGCACTAAGATTCATATTATCAATACATAAATAATAATACGAAATAATTAAATAATGATATAAACATATGAAAGAAACTCTTAATTACTTTCAGCATATAAGACTAACTTATACAGTTATGAAAACAATTAGAGATTAGCCCAAAATAAGAATCAGATCAAATGGACTGAAATCGGCCCAAAAGAAAATTGACTCGAATTTAATAAAATTGGGCCCAAAACAGAGATCAAAGAATTACAAAAAATGAACCGGCCTAGCCCTTTTAAAACAAAACGTTGGTATAAATAAGTGAGACTCACTCACTTAAACCTAACCCTAATTCACTCACCTTCTACACTCTCTCTCCTCTCTATCCCGTCTGCCCCTCTATTCCTTCTCCTCATCTTGACCTCGAAAAGCGAACTCTTCTCTCTCTCTGGATTTTGCATTGCCATGGCCATGAAATAGTGGAGCACCGAGCTCCTTCTCCTTCCTCCATGATGGACTTCACTGCTTTCTCTGTTGAGATACCAGAACGACCTAGATCATGAAACTAAAACCACCACTCACACCGCCACACAAAAATGCTCTCCACCTTCGATCTATGCTAGCCTGATAGGAACCAAAAGCACCACTGTAGAGATCGGTCGAAACCTAGTCTAGGAAGCCACCCACACGCCCAAGGCGCCACTGAGGTAGCGGCGCCACGTGGATGCACGCGCTTCCAAAGATGGTTGTTTTGCGGTTTTCTTTATATGGTTGCGTGGATTGTCATGTGTGGATGGCAAACAAGAAAGAAGGAGGCATGAAAAACCCTTTGTCGTAGGCGCATGACACACATGCACCACCCCTCGTGGTGTTTTCTGATGGGTTAGGTCTCGATCTGAGTCTCTTCTACCCCTTTCCCCTTTTTTCTTTTATTAAAGACCGATCTGGGTTTAACGCAAGTGAGATCTAGGATTAAGGTTTTCTTTTTGTGGCCGAATGTGGTTAGGGTTAGGGTTTCAGTTTTGAAACTCAATCATGCTTTCAACACACAAAAACCTGCTTTAAACGCAGAATTAAAGCGAACTAGTCATGCGTCGAATTGACCAATTTTTTTTTTTTCAGTCGAGTCTTAAGGGGCCAGTCATCAGGGGCATGTTGGAAAAACATTATGGCCATAACCATTTAGTAATTCAAATAATCATGGAAACATATTCAGCATGAATTTAATATGACTAAAGATTCCATCTTTTAGTTTGTTCTGGTCAACACATAAGCATGCCTTTTTAATCGCATGAGAACGATGTTTGACCAACTAATCATGTTTCTCACATATTAATCTAGGCAAGGGCATATTAACACATAATCGCATAGTATGCGCGAATTTAGTTGCAATCGGGGCATACTGTTTATCAATGATTATGACTAAATATTCAATCTTTAGCCAGTTCAAGACATTAGAATCACAGAAGTATGCTTTTGGTCGCATAATTACAAAAATTAATCAACTAGTCATATAATCACGTTCTCAAAACTTAAGCATGCTTGTTGTTCAGATCATTAAATGTATTAAACGGGACTAATCCGATCAGTCCAAACTGTAATACACTGCTAGACAAATAGGACTGATCTGGAATGCGGAAACAACTGTTCGAAATAGCCCACGTTGATCTGATTGTGAGACGGCTACTAGAGTCGCCTTGGGGTTCACGTCCTAAACCTGAAACCCGCTGACGATGGTTGGGCAGCTGTGAGAGGGAAGGGGAGAGTCTGTGTTTTTTGTGTCACAAGAGTGTAACCCTAATTGACCCCCTAAAACCTCCTTATATAGGTTGGGGAAACAATTAGGGGTGTCGCCCTAAGCGGCCTGAGTGGCCATCGGGCCTAAACTGTTAGGTATGGCCAACAGAATGCATAAATTTTGTTGTACATTAGTTTGACATCAAAGATGCCATTGTTTTCTGTGGCATAGCCAATACGGTTTTTGTCACGTCTCCTCCCCTCTAGGGAATTCGTATGAAGTTATTACGTTCAACAAAATTTTGTGCTCACAACACTCCTACCTTTCATAAATTAATCTCTAAATATCATCGTTACAAATGCCTCATGAATAGATAGAGCCAAGTAGATTGGAGAATATAAGAAATAAAAAAAGTAAAAGTAAATTTAGACATGAAAATGTTAATTTGAATCAGATTGAATCTTAGACACCCTAAAACTCTAAGTTCCGATGTATCATCTAATAACATATTAGATCATGTCCAGATGCCCTGCTCCCAAATGGACACTATCGTACTACTATATTAATGCAATATCCCAAGTTCTTAACAATCTAGTACAAATTAAATGTAAGATCAATGCCGTCCCAAAAATAGTTTTCCCCTCACAAGCTCCAATGTTCTTGCATTATTCATGTGAACCTCATAACTCCGTGATGTGAGGCTGTGAGGGTTGGTCAAATGCTACCAAAACAGGCATTTGGTGATAATGGTAGTGATAAACACAGGTCGAACTCCACCACACTACGAATTTAATGATGCACAACTTGCATTGGGAGCTTATCATAAAGGTCACTCCGTGGTTAGAGTGGAGCAAGTTCTCTCTCTCTTGCTTGCTTCATAGCATTTATCTTGGTACAAGAAAATAAAGAGGTTCATGATTGTATTGTTCTTGAGGTAGAAGATCAAAAGACGCACACTCAATTATCTGGTTCAATATGAATCATCAGGTTACAGCTTTCGGATTGTTACTTCTCCAGAGTTGATGATCAAAATAGTCTCGATCTCACATAGCTTCATGATGTTAGAGTCTGTCGTTCATTGTTGACATGTCAATACCCAAAAAACAAAAAAAAGAAAGGTTAGATATGCTAGTATTTTACTGGTGCTAACATTCAAGCAACTAATGTAGTCTTTCCATTAAACTAAAACTGGATTGCCGCTTGCTAGGAATCCAATCTCGAATATTATGCAAGCATTGATGACGTTAGTAGGAGCCTACGTTTCCAACTCAAGCACATGTGTTTCATTCTTGACAATGTGACATGCTTATCGATCCTTGGTGCCCAATGAACCAAAAACATGCAATTTTCTCATAAGGTGGCTCAGTCCAACAGCTGGACTCGCATTCTATAGCCCAGTCCAAGTAACGCAAGGGTTGCCCATGTCATATTTTTTTTTTTTTAAAAAAAGAAAGAAAGAAAACCAAAAGAAGTCCTTGGAAGTTGGAACATGAATCATCCATAAATTTCTCAACAAAATCACAAAAAGACAAGTGTTGGTCAGTGGTCATTATGAAGCAATTCGCTCAAGTTAGACCTCATCTGCAAAAATTAAGTAATGTTTCTCGGGAGCCTCTACCCTTCATAAGAGCCATTTTGTCTTCAAAGCTTTACTCATGACTGAAGAAAGACCGATACAAGGAACTCAATTTGTTTAAGGCAGCATACATCTGACAAGAAAAAACTCTCACTAATACCTTTAGTGTTCCACTCCCCCCAAAAAAAAAGCGCTTGCTATCAGTTTTTGCCTATTTGTCAGTCGTTTAGCTGAAAGGGAAAATTTCTGCGTAAAGCACAGAAAGATTCTAGAAAATGCTATTTGCTAACATTACCGCCTAGTAGAAATTTAGGCTTCCCCCCATGTTCTAGAGTTCAACACTCATTTGCCAAAACTTGGCAGTTCCACCAATTTTTAAACATGTTTTTCTACAGCACATTGCCAAGTCTCCCACCCAAGCCGCAATGTTGATATCTGACGTGCGTCCTTAGGTGAAATGAATAATGCAAGTAACACAATTCCACCGAACAGGCCACCTTGAAGCCTCTTAATAACCTGATTTAAGGTGCATTTGCACGTGAAGATACTTTAAAGGAATGGAATAATGAACCATGCATTCTTCCAAGAAATACTTCCAGAAATTGGTAAATAGTTTTAAGTCTAGAAGTATCGGTTGTCTCTTTCTGATTCACTGAGCTATTCTTTTATTGAATGTGATAACTAAAATATATTCAAACGGCGACATTAAGATTCCCTAATTAATGGGCCTCCTAATGAGGCTAATATTCTGCTTATTTTTCAGGGAATTAGTTATGTAGCTAAGTGCTACATAAAGAAAACTGCCTAAAAGAAAAAACGGAGGGCATATAGAAGAATAGCCTTTGTGTGATTACTCTCCCATATACCTTCTCTCTAGAAAACACATAAACCATCATAAAAGGTTTACGGGTTTGAGACGTGATTTCTGGCCGGGACTCTAGTAGCCGCGGGTATTTCGAAGAACACAATTCGTGGAAGAAAAGCAACAAGTCAATCTATTCGCTTCCGTTCAGAAGAATGTCCTTCATAGTTTTTCTAACAGTGATATCAGAGCCTCCTTGTTAGTTTTTGTTCCCTAATCGTTTAGGTCGAACGTGTTGAATCTAAACAGTTTCTAATATGTTTAGTTAGCAATTCGTGTGCTCATGAATGCCCAGTATTAGAAACATTATGCTATGTGTTTTGTTACTAATTATATGATGACCCAATCGACAAAAACCTACCCAATCAAAAAAAAAAAGAACTTAGTTTTCGAAAACATACCCATCAGCCGCCGAGGGAAGGGGCGCGTGAGTGTCACGCGCCGCCAACAGAGATGCAAGTGCTCTCTTTCTTCCTCAATCCGCCCTCCACGAACCACGGTCTATCCATCCCGGTACAAAACCCTCGAAAACAGGCTCAACGGGCGGCGCGTGTGGCACACGCGCCACCGCCTTAGTGGCGCGTTGGGGGCTTGTTAGGCACCGTTGTGTTCACCGTTAGCCGATCTATGTGATGGCGACGATGGATTCCACGTTGGAGTACCGGAAAAAGGAAGGTTTGTTTTTTTTCGGTGGAGAAAGGAGGCGGTTTCATCATATGTTTTTTTTAATCGACGTCGGCGGCTATGGGCCATCGTGTAGACGACCGGAAAAAACAAGGTGGAGAGAGGAGCAGAGCTTGGTGCTTGGTTTCCATGGCTGCCGCGAGGTCTCTTCTTCCTTTTCTTTTGAGTAGAGAAAGAGAGAAAAGGAGATGCAGAGGAAAAATGGCAGAGTAGAGACTCTGCTTCTTTCTCCTTTCTTCTTCTCTTTTCAGTACAGAGAATGAAGTAGAAAGGGCTAAATGCCCTCGCCTTTATGTTTATCTTCTAGAAAGAGATAAAGAAGGGTTGGTGTAGGGTTGGGGTGCTAAGTGTTTTTTTCTTTGTAAATACAGCAAATTTATGTGGGCAATTCTTACTTGATTAGTAATGTGTTTAAAATCATGTTATGCATTTAATTAGTTTGTTTATTTTGGTAATTACTGAGTTTGTTTCCTCCATGATTATGCATCATACTGTTTTATGCTTGTCATTCTGAGCATGCCTAGTAAATACAAAATGCTATATGAATAAGTTTCATATAATTAGAAAAAAAAGTTTCATACATCAAGTAGAATTTATTTGTTAAATTCTTAATTATAAGTTTACGCTTTAAATATATGAATAATGTGAATTTTGTCTTTACATATTGGCACGTATAAATATATATATATATATATATGTGTGTGTGTGTGTGTGTGTGTCTTATGTAATTAATTAATGGTGTGAGATTAGTTCTTTCGTTAAAACTTGATATAAATACGTTTTATGTTTCGTTTTTTCAAATATGTTTTGCATGAAGATTTTAGCATCTTTTTGGTGTTAGAATATTAATTGTTAATATGATTAACATTATTCTATATAAATGTGTTTATTATGGTTTGGTGATAATCAAATTTTCTCAATTCCTAATTCATTTAATATGTGATGATTATGAGCTTAGCGACATTTTCGATCATATGACATGAATGATAGTTTTGAGACGTTTTGGTTATGTGAAAGATATGCCTAACGTCCATTTTCTTATTTGTAGATATGGCTTCTAAAACTTCCATGGTTGGTGATTTGTCCACCAATGAAAAGTTGGACGAATCCAACTACGACATGTGGCATCGAAAGATTTAGTTTCTTCTGAACGAGCGTGAGGTGTTAGAACACTTGACGGCCACGATCTGTGCCCCTACGACTAAAGACAAAGAGAACAAGGACATTATTTCCACTGAGCCGTATCAGGCCAACTTGGTTGCAGACCAAGAATGGTGCAAGAAAGATCATAAGGCATGCGATACTATGTTGTGTTGCATGCATGACCATCTAATCAGTGAGTTTGAGATTTATCCCACTGCTAAGGACATGTGGGATAATATCCATTTCAGGTACGGCCAAACTTCGGAAACGAGGCTTCGAGCATTACATCTTAGGTGGATGACTTCCTCGATAGACTCAAGCCGAAGTGTAGCCGAGCATGTTCGAACCATGCAGGCCATGCTTTGAGACCTGAAAGCCGCTGGTGTGGACATTTTCGAACGTGAACAACGGTCGAATGTGCTTCATGCACTTCCAGCTAAGGACGATAAATGGAAACCATTCATCACCTTGATGACTCACAATGAGAATATCAAAACTTTTGCTGAGATCACTAAACACCTAGAGCTAGAAGATGAGTGCTTGAAGGCCTCCGCTCCTCCCCCTGTAGCATTAGTTACAAGAGTGGATAGGCCTAAGGGCAACAAGTTTAAACGAGGGAAGAAGAAGAGTCTTCATCCTTCGAAGAAACTTGGCGCTAAAGGCGATATGGCTAAGAAGCAACCAAAAACTAAGGGAAAAGTGGAGAAAAATAGGGCACATGTGACGTGCTATAACTGTAGGAAGAAGGGCTATTATGCTAGGGATTGTCCCGAGCCTACTAAGGCACCTTCTTCGTTTCCTCCTGTTGAACTGCTTGTTTGTTCTCATGCATTTATTGCTAAATCTTTTCCTAACTAGATTGTAGACTTGGGAGCCAGCAAGCACATAGTTCAAGATCGAGTTGGGTTTGTAGTCTTTCACCCTTATCCGGTGGGGTTACAAACCGTAACCCTTGGAAATAGGACTGCAGAAGACGTTATAGGAGTCGGAACGTATCAGCTTAAGTTGCGTGGAGGGAATTCGTTACTTCTTCATGACGCTCTTTATGCACCTGGGGTGCGATATTCCTTAGTGCATTATGTTTCTTTAATGAAATTAGGTTTTCAATTTGTCTCTCGAGCTGATGGTTTGGATATTTTGTATGGTGGCAATTTGTTTGGTCATGCATCTTTATTAGACGATTTCTTTATTTTAGAGTTGGATGAACATTATTATTATAATAATATGTCTTCTGTTTTTGTTTCATCCGTTGATTCAAATTCTGACTCTGTTGTATGGCATGCTGAACTTGGTCATATTGACTAGGACAGAATGGCTAGGCTAGCTAAAGAAGGTTTATTAGGCCAGCTTACTAAAGTTCGACTACCTAGATGTGAACCCTGTCTAGCTGATAAAGCGACCAAGGAACCTTTTGGTAAGGCTTCTAGGGCGTTTAGTTCCTTAGAACTCATTCATTCTAACATCTGCGGACCTATGAATGTAAAGGTACGTACTAGTGCTATTTATTTTCTTACTTTGATAGATGATTTTTCAAGATATGGATATGTGTATCTATTATCACATCGTCATGAAGTTTTAGATGTGTTCAAATGCTTTGTGGCGGAATTAGAGACCAAGTTGGAACAAAGGGTCAAGACTCTTCAGACCGATCATGGTCGTGAGTATCTCTCTGATATGTTTAAGGGATTATGTGAGGACAAGGGTATAACTAGATGTCTTACAATTCTTTTCAATCCTCAGCAAAATGGTGTTGCTGAGTGCAGAAAGCATACATTACTTGATGCGGTCAGGCCCATGATGGCTCAAGCTAATCTTTCAATTAGCTTTTGGGGTGATGTGTTGCTTACAGCAACTTACATCTTAAACCATATACCCAGTAAGAAGTTTCAACTAGCCCGTATGAGTTATGGAATGGTAGAAAACTTCTTTTGGATCATTTGTGCCTATGGGGTTTGGCAGGCTATATGCATAACCCAACTCATAAACATGGTAAGCTTGGTCCAAGAGCCATGAATATGGTCTTTATTCGATATCCAGAACATTCAAAAGGTTATGTAATGTACAAAGAACATCCAAATGGCGGCATAAAGGACGTTGATTCCCATAATGTTAACTTTCTTGAGGATGAGTTCCCAAGTATTGGTGAAGTTAAAAAGGACTTGTAGTTGTATGAGTTACAATAAAACCTACCTCTCGATGAAGGGAAGGATTTATATACTTGCCGTGTCACCAAGGATAGTGGTTTTCCACCAGATGATAGAGATAGTGGAAGAGTACCTACCGTCCCTACTAGAGGAATCTTGTCTGCTCAGGATATTCAACCAGAGAACGAGGAAAGTCCTCAATCTCCGGTTGATGAACATGAGGATATACCTCATTCTCAGGAGCCCACATCCCAAGGAGTTAGTGGGAGTGATCCTTCTCCTATTCAGGGTTCGGTACCTCAAAGGAAAAGGAGGAGGGATTATGAGCCTGAATAGGCAAGGCTACCAAGTCCTAAGTTAATTCAAAGGAGTGAGCGTGGAAGAGTTCTCCGATGTTTTTTTCAAATCGAAAAGGACATTTCTTCTGCATGCCTTTGGAAATAGAAGAACCGGCCTCTTGTGTAGAGGCTATAGATTCACCAAATTATAAAGAGTGGATGGATGCCATGAGGGATGAGTTAGACTCAATGGCAAGAAATGAAGTTTGGGAACCTGTTGATCTTCCTCCCATACAGAAAGCAATTGGAAACAAATGGGTTTTCGAAATAAAACTTCGGGCGGATGGATCACTCGATAAGTTCAAAGCCCGTTAAGTGGTGAAAGGTTACACCTAAGTTGAGGGAGTAAACTATGAAGAGACTTTTTCTCCTGTGGTGAGATTAGCCTCGATTCGCCTACTTCTAGCCCTGATTGCCCATTTGGATTTAGATTATTCCAAATGGATGTAAAGACTGCTTTCCTTAATGGGAATCTTGAGGAAGAGATTTATATGGATCAGCCTATTTGTTTTGTATCAAAAGGACAAGAATGTAAGACCCCGCGTTTTCGTTTCCCGTTAAATTTCCTTTTTACGTTCTAAATTCATATTTTTAGTAACTGTATGAGTTAAATTATTATCGTCGAGTTTTTGAGAACTATAATTTCATTAAAGACGAGATTATTATCGCTATTATTGATTTCAAAATCAATTCGTGTCTTTTATGCTTTTGAATTATATCGATAGTTTAATTTAGTTGATATTCGATTTATTTAGTCGTTTCCTGAAAACGATTAGGTTTTGAACCTTAGAATGAGTTTCGAGGTTTATTAAATGGGACTTCGGCGTATTTGGGTTCTAATAATTGATGAAAGGTTATGTTATCGATTTGAGTTTAGAACAAGGTGTTCGGGATTGGACTAGCGATTTAGGTTCATTGAGTTATTAACCCAAAAAAAAAGAAACATAAGGGGGCCGAAGCCCCTTTCTTCTTCACGGAGAAGCCGCGACAGGGGGGTTCTCTGCCCCTGCCTCACGAACCCCAAGCGAGAGAGAGAGTGAGAGAGGGGCTGAACGTCGGAGGGAGAAGGAGAGGTCGCCGGCCGGTGACAGCGCCAGTGCCGCGGTGCAGCGATCGAGCGTGATTCAGGGCGAATGCTCGGTCCAAAGGCTAGAGTTGCGAAGCCCTCAGGCCCACACCACCCCAACCGTCATCATCAACGATGGAGCCACGCCGACGACCACCTTTGCACGGGGTTGAGTGAAAATCGGCCACGGTTTGGC
>NCQV01104972.1:7234-18719 GCA_002740545.1 Lophocereus schottii | reverse complement strand
TATGAATGATGTTAGCCTAGGGAATAAGTCCTGGTACTAGGAAACCCTAGAAGATCCCGACGAGAGTAATGGTCCAATATGTTAAATGTAGTCATCCCGGGAGTAAGAGCTTATGCGTGAGCGTTAGGTCTCACTATGGGGTTGAGAATAGATCTCACCCAATTAGCACCCTGCAATGATCTTATGCCAGCAATATTTTCCTAATGAGCAAAGAAAAGCAGTCGGCATCTCGGTATTTTAAGTATTTCAGAAAGAAAGTTTTTAAGGGCCATTGAGAGGCCAGAATGAATGAAATGTGATAAGCTTATAAGGATCCTCATAAGACCAATACAAAGGAAATTCCTCTTAAAGAATGTAAATCTCAAGAGGTTATGAAAAGTGTTTTCAACGAAAGAAAGGAAAATTTCTATGAATGCCTAATGAAAGAGGTTTGTAAGCACGGTTGAATGCGATTTCAAGTAATATGTGGCCACACTCTTATAATGCATCAAGCATGTGAGATGGAATGCGCATGTTCTGTGAAAGAAAGCTCCTTGCATAATCTCTACTTTCTGTGTTTAAGCATCTTGTGTAAGTGCATTGGTTAGGTAAGGCATAACTCACATATATATAACATAACCTATGAAAGAAAATACTGTGCTTAGCTTCGTTGCTTGCTTATGTGTTGGACTGCTTATTAGTAAAGGAACTTAGTTATTCAGAGATCTAGAAATATGTTTGAGTGGTTAAAATGAAGTTTATGGTTAGTGATCCTTCCATAAGGGTTTTACGAATGCCTAATATGATAATAAAATATGAATATGTGAGATATGACTATTAAAGGTATTATTGCCTGCAACGGTTTTGGTTTTAAAGGGATTGGGGGATACTCATTGAACGTGTGGTTGTTCATCCCACTACTCTTTCCCTTTTTTACCCAAGTTTTCTTTATGATAGGAAGAAGTTGAGTCAGCTATGTCGAAATGAAAGTTACCCTTGCTTAAAGAGAGTCAAGTGTGCCCATAGTGAAGTAGTCTCGCTGCTTGATGATGTTATAGAATGTATTCTTAGTTTGTAAACGTATGTAAATCAAGTATTCTAATTCATGTAATGCATATGGTATAAAGGTCGCTCTGTATGGCCGTATGAGCAAACCACCTAATTAATTAGATGTCTTCTTGGTTAAAGTTAGTTATATTTTGGGATGTAAACTCCAATACTCCGGTTGTGTGAACCGTTGAGTTGTATCTTTCATTTCTTCTTCATTAATAAACTATATTGTTTGAGTACTCCGAGCGAGTTGCTCATTGAGTTATGAACTTCGGTGCGTAGCCGTTGAACTTATTTTAAAATGTCTTCCATTGATTACAGGGATTTATTGTAAGACTTTTAGCTTAGGAACAGTCAGTTTTTAGGGGAAACTCTATCTGTTTCGCCCCATAAATTAGGTAAGAAGTAAGAAAACGTAACGCTCCTAGCCATAGGGGTTGGGAGTGTTACATCAGTCCATCCCCCGTCTGCCTCAAGGAAAAGACGATCATCTTCTTGGGACATGGGCACTTGTTTGGCAATCTTAAGTGATTGATATTTGTCCTGTAATTAAATGTAAATGAGAGTACAGGACAGAGAAAGAGAGCATGATGCATAAAATATAGATGAAAGGGAGACAAGATAATGCATTGGATTTATTTGCTTTGCCTCCCTGGAACAGTTTCAGATCCATCGATCCCTCACAACATAGTAACCAATGCAAATGACAGTTTGGATTAATAGCAAGCTTAACAGAAAGGAAATTCAATTATCTATCCATGTCTGTTGATAGTACATAGAATCATGAACATTTACCAAGGCATATGCTACTTCAAAGAGGAAGATTACCCAAACAAAATGTAGCAATCTACTCCATAAGAAACATGAGTTAAACGCACCCATCTTACACAAACTTGTGGAATAGTTAATTTACGAGCTAAACATACTTGACACGAAACGAAAAGAAATAGGCAAGTTCAATTTTTGTTGAACTCAAAGAAAGGAAATTCAATTATCCCCCTGTCCTCACCTAATTACAGTAACTTAAAACTGCAAATCCGGCACCTGATGTCACCGCAGAAACTTAAAATTGCATAACGAGCACAACAAATGCAAATTATTAGAGAAATCACTCAAATGAACCACTTAGAATTTGTGGGTTATAATAACGAAAGACCTTCAGGGGATAGAATTTGTGGAGCACTTAAGTTCCCCGTTTGATCAGAAGGGCTATGGGATACGATATCATTTTCTATTGAGGACTGGTTCTCGTCAGAATTCAACAATGTATTATCGTTCCCACCACCCTCAACATCTGTGGCACTTGTACCTCTTTGTCTATCTCGACCGAATATTGAAGTAGATTCCAATTGTAAAGTAGATGCTATCTGAAAAACTACTAGCACACAAGAAGTTGTATCACAAAAAAAAAACCATAATAATAAATACTAGTGAACCAGCCATCAAAGTACATATATCATAGTTTGATTTGACAAATATCCAAACTTAAATATAATATAATAAAGGGAAACAAATGCACAATGAAACTAATTAAATCATCAGTTAGTCATAATCCTTCTACAAAATAAGCGCCATCATCAAAAGCTAGTTTGTTTTGTCATTCATTTAACTCATCGTTCGCATTGTCATCCTCATCTTCATCATCATATTGATCTTGATCTTCATATTCCTCTACTTCATCTTCCATTCCATCTTCATCTTGATTAGAATCACTGCCGATCACCATATACCTCATCAGTAATTCCTTCATACTTCCCTGCCTCTTCTTCCAAATCTACCTAAGAAAGAGTTGGGGGGTTATCATCCACATCCTCTTGGAAAGCCATGTCTTTTGTAGAGGCATCAATGGTTGATCTTGGCTTAACTTTAAACACAGCCCATCAGGCTTTTTTTGTCATTTTTTGTGCTCGCATAAGGTGTGAAGTATACTTGCTGAACTTGGCCAACCAACACAAATGGATCATACTTAGGATATTTTTTCATATGATTGACCTTAACAAGCTTGTACTGTTCATGGATATTCACACCTTTACTTGAGTCAAACCAATCACATTTAAACAATACAATTTTATAACATCCCTTTGTCCCGACATAAGTGACCTCAATGACTTCTTGTAGGATTCCATAGTATTCCACTCCATCGGCACTTCTAACACACACTCCATAATTCATAGTAGACTTGTCCTTTCCATACGTATAATTAAGTATGAAAATTGAAATTATTAATGTAATAGTTCTTCCAGGTGCACACTTCTTTCTTAGGACCCATTGCAAGTGCCCTAATTATATCATCTGTGATATTGGAGTTCAACACCTATGAATATGAATCATTTGTTACATAAATTTTCAGATATTATGTTTAATGTAAATTATGTTATATAATTAAACAAATGACTTACATAGTGGTTTACCCAATAAGGAAATCAAGTCCAAACTTATTCCAAACATCTTGAAGGCGAATATTTGGATGCGATCTCAATATGTCTTGCTCAAAAATCCTATTAAATTAAACAAAACTTGATATGACTCTAGAACATTATCTATTGATTAATGATAACTCATATAATGCACATAAAAATTAAGAATGGAAATTGTACCATTCATATTCTCTTAACAACTCACAGTTGGATAAGACATATTGATGGGCAACATCATAATCCCGATCGTCCAAATACTTGGACGCTCCCTTGGATTAATATAGAAGGAAAATCAGGATTAACCTCTTCAGCCATGCCAATCCTAACATTTCGACCCAAATCTCTAGCCTTCGTGTCAACATTGTTTCTAAAATAATGAGTAAGAAAGTTCGATATCTCCTCTGTGAGATACGCATTGCAAATAGAGGGTTCCACTCGAGCTTATTGCCTACTTTCTTTTTCAGGAAACGAAAAAACCTAGATTATCATTAGCATAATAATTAAAAATTAATATATAAACAATGTCAAAAACAGTGATGTCATTGTATTTGACTTACCTTTCAGACGAGTACATCCATCTATACCGAACTGGTCCACCGACTCTAGCTTGGTAAGGCAAGTGGATTGGAAGGAGCTCCATAATGTTGAAGAAAGAAGAAGGAAAAAACTTCTCTAATTTGCAAAGAATTTCGGGATATTTTTCTCCAAACGAACCATATCATCAATGTGAATTTGCACAGAGCTTAGATCCCTAAAAAATTGGCTAAGCTTTGTAAGTGCCTTCCATATATTGGTTGAAAGCAACTCCCTTAATGCAATTGACAACAATCTCCCCATAAAAATGTGATAATCATGACTTTTCATTCCATGTAGTTTATTACCCTGTATATTTACGCACCTACTCAGATTAGATGCATAACCATCTGGGAACTTCAAATTTTGTGTCCATTCACACAAGGCTTTCTTTTGTCCCTTGTTAAGGACAAATGGGGCCGTTGGCATTGTCATTCTTTCCCCTCTAACCACCTCAGTTGTTTGCATGTGTAACTTTCTTCGCTTACAATGCTCAACTAAATCTCTCCTTGCATTGATGTCATCTTTCGTTTTACCCTTGACATCCACGATTATGTGGAGTATTTATTCACACACATTCTTTTCTATGCATGACATCTAAATTGTGTCAAATCAATAAGTGTCTCTAGCAAGACAGTTCCCAAAATATGCTCTATTTTGTCCAATTGTGAGAAACTCCATACATGCTGCTCTTTCTAGAATGATTAGTAGTTTTGGGTATTTTTGAGACACGATCCTACACTTGATGTCCATTTAGCCTTGGTAGAGGTTCTGAATGTTCAACCTGTTCTTATAAAAGGCAATTTTATTCTTTCTAAACACATGTGTATGCTGCAAAAATTGACGATAACAATCAAATCACGAGTGTTTTCTACCATGCTTTAACTTAAATGACTTTGTTTGCTCTATACAATAAGGACATGACAATCTGCCTGCACTCATCCATCCATATAACATGCCATAAGCGGGGAAGTCACCTATTGTCTAAATGACAGCTGCCTTCATTATAAAGCTTTGTTTCCTAGACATATTATACGTTTGTACTCCAATGAACCACAACTGCTTTAACTCCTCAATAAGACGTTGCAGGTAGATGTCAAAGTTTCCTTTAGGTGCTTTTGGTCCAGGAATAGGTACATTCAAGAACATGTATTGCCTTTTCATGCACAACTACAGTGGCAAATTATATGGTATATGAAAAACTGGCCAACAAGAGTAGGTATGCCCAAATGAACCAAATGGGGAGAAACCATCTGTACATGATCCAAGGCGAACATTACGAGGCTCAGAAGCAAACTCTGGAAAGGTAGCATCAAAATGTTTCCATGCCTCTTCATCACACGGATGTGCAAGAGTGCCATTAACATGCTGGCTTTTTGAATGCCACCTCATTTCCCTAGCTACATTCTTCGTAGCATAAAGTCTTTGTAATCTTGGAGTGAGAGAGAAATATATCATATGCTTCTTCGCAATAACTTGCCTTTCAATGTGTTGTTACAATATCGTTGTGCATCACATACTTTACATTTGTCCAAATGTGCAGCATCCTTGTAGAACAACATGCACCTTTTAAGGCACACATCTATTCTTTGATGTGGCATTTCCAAACCAGCAAGTGCCTTTTTGGTAGCATAAAACGTCTCAATCATCTTGTTATCATCATGACAAATATCCTTAAGTAACAAGACAAAGCCGTCAATTGCTCGATGTCGCATGTTATACTCACATTTAAGATTTATTAGGCTTGCAGCCACTGATAAAATGGATGATTGACACCCATCATACAATGGCTTCTTGGCTAAGCCGTCAATTGCTCGATGTGGGATGTTATACTCACATTTAAGATTTATTAGTCTTGCAGCCACTGAAAAAATGGATGATTGACACCCATCATACAATGGCTTCTTGGCTACTTTTATCATGTCAAAGAAGGCTTTCACGTCGGGATTTGGATCTTCTTCAACATTACTCGACCCCTTTTCAACCCAATTTGAAGACATAGTACCAAATGCATCCACAACCATATCCCTTATAGAGTTATCTTCAATCCTATTTGAAGTAAACATCCCACTTTCAACTCCCAACTGCATGTTTAGTTCTCCATGATAAGTCTATTGGTAATAATTAGGACGAAACCCATTCTTATAAATGTGCAATTTGACAGTATTCTCATCTAAATATGGCACATTCCAACACTTATCATGAGGACATTTAAACTTTTCATATTTCTTAAAATGCTCTTCTTCACTTGCAACCTTAATAAATTCATCTACTTTTTTCACAAACTCCTCACTGAGATAATTATCATCCAGTCTTTTATACAACCAATCATGATTAGTCTTCATTACTGCATACGAAAAGCAACAATGGTTTTTCTAAGACATACACCAAGAGAGATGAAAATAAGTTAGAAACTAAATACTAATAATATCTGGAAAACATATTACATGCACACATGCCATGACATGGTATCACCTACTCCCGTTTTACAAAGGTTGGTGGTCCTAAACCCATTCAGGATTCCTATGATATTTAATTGTTTAAGCTAAATCATTGTATATTTAGGATAAAATTTCGGTAGCATTTCCCCATAGTTCTCCAAGCATGAATTTTGAAGATGAGCCATAGGAATTATTACCATCTTCAAAACCACACCCGGAGAACATTAAGGAAATATTGACAAAAATATGCTCTAAATAACAAATAATTTTGTAGCCAAACAATCAAATATCATAGGTTTCCAAACTATCCAACTTGGACAATTCAAGAATTTACACTTATCATACTTTCCCATCAACAATCTACGTAAAGATATCACTTGCAGCATCTTACAATCAACTTAGTGATATGAAGATGCTACGTGCAATATCATAGACTAAATTGTTAATGTGAGCTCTTTACGTATAAATTCTTGAACATTCTAAGTTTAATAAAAGAATTATTTGCATAGGAACATCCTATACACTTAATTCATGTATATGATTCACATAACTGTTAATAAAAGAAAAAAAAACATAATCACTGCATCAAAATAACATTATGAAGACAATATTATGAGGATAACATCATCACATACTAAATTGTTAATCATATTCTTGCCAAGCTATAACAACAACATTAGAATTAGAATGAGACATTCAAAGCTGCTCTCACTCTTCACATAATACAAGACATTCAAAGCTTCGGTTCTAATACTTAAATCAAACAGATTCCTCACCTACATACCACTTGCCTTTCTCTACTCCCCTATTTGGCCTCCTTTAAAATTACTACTTAAATTGTCTTATTTTATATTTTACAAAAAAGGGAATATATTATTTGTTGTTATCATTGTTAGCATTCATAAATCATACGAAACAATATGATTATAGTCATATATACATGGCTTCATGTCTGAAATTTTCCTTCAGATTTTTCCGTTTTTTGAAGCAAATTTGAAGTTTCATTCTATCTCCTTTATTTTCCTAGTAAGTGCCCTTATGCTTCTTTGCTATAGAACCATATCAGACAATACCTCAGTTTGGAAAGTCATCCTTGTTTTACATTTACCATACTTACTATCCTTAATAATGGTAGCCATTGCTGCCTAATTCTTCTTACTCTAATGCTATGTTGAATAAAGTCTAAACACCCACTAAGAAGAGAAGGAAATAAATCTCAAAATTAAAAGAAATAGCTACACCAAATTCAACTGAAATAATATCGTCAGATTCATATACAAAAAAACATGGCAGGAGGAACATGATGTTTACAACGATCAAAAAATCCTGACAATTTACTGGATGGGTAAGAAAGTGGGTAAGAAAGACCATATTCAACTCAGATTTCATACAAGGAAAAGAGGAAGAGAGAAAGGGAGTAAGATACCTGCAGAACGTTTCAAATTTCTTCACCTACAGAATGCGAAGTAGCTTCAACTCAACAAATCGCTGGACGGGTAAGAAAGAACTGACAAGACACTGCAAGAATTGTAAAAGGAAACAAGATCTAAGGTAAAACAACACCAAGCACTCTTTCCAAACAATCATATACCAAAATACCCACACAAATACCATCTAGTAATAACCAACAGATGAGAGGATAAAGGAGGCGGCAAGATAATTGAGTTCTATTATTATCAAGAGCAATACAGTCATGGACCAATGATTCAAAATTCATGAGTAAGTCAATAGCATATTTTATCTAATAACTCTAGATTGTAAATACATCCAAGTTCAATTACCTACTCATTCACTTATTTCTCTTATACCTTGAAAAGACTAGAATAATGAAGCTAAAAATGATTAAGTTTATATGATGGTTGTTGAATCCTTGGACAAAGTTATATAACACGTGCAATTAGAACATATAAACCATGAACGCAAGAAAAGGAAGAGAAGCAAAATAAGGTTACGAAACACTGCCCAGAGTTACCAAATTAAGAGAAGAAGGCCCTGTCAAGACTATAAGCAATCAACGAACGATAAAAACCTCATCACATAACCAATAATTCAATAGAGTTATCATATTAAGAAAACTCATTACATAAGCAAGAGCACAAATCAGTTAGTGCAATACCAATACCATAGTTCTAACATTCACTAATACATAAAAGCATAATCTTGCTAAACCAACCATGGAAGACTACGACAAAACGACATAACACGTAAACAAATATCATTACAAATTACTAAACCTAAATATGACTTCTTTAACACGATAACATAAACAGTCACTTATTAACTATCAAAACCCGAGAAACAGCAGTAGTACTTTCCATCATTATATTAAACATCAAAAAGCATTTGGAAGAGGTTGATCAGGGCAAGGTAGTTGCCATGACTTGGGAGTAGTTTCTTAGGAATCTCCGTAATATCCACAGCGAGCTTAGTAATTGCAACTTATTTAATATTCTCAAAAGCTTTGCACTTAAGAGGTGTGACATTCACAATAAAGAGAAATGAAACCAAAAAGAAAATAAGTCGTTCTTTCCTCTCAGTTTTTTGAAACTCCCTTTCTTTCAAGAACATTGATTAGTTCGTTGCACCAGGCATAAGCATGATATTGAATCGGCTCCCCTCGCCCCCCACCCAAAAAAAAGACAGGTGCTTTTGATACCAAGGTAGATTCTAGGTCAAGCTACGAATGCGATTTACCATTGCCAAATACTGTCACATCCCATAATGTTGGGTTATAAATAAGCTTAACTGCATTTTGAGTTCTATGGAATATGTGTTTGATGTTGTTCAGAATTTTCTTTAGTGGCTCCTGGATGAGTAAAAGTCATAAGATAATACAAATTCATGGATTTCCCTCGAAAGCTTCTACCGTACTCCATTGGGAAAACGAAAAAGAGAGGCGACACATGTAAATAGACATTAAGCTATTCAAGAAAAGCACCAAACCTTACCAAATTCAAGATTAGCATCACTGTTACGAGTTAGAAGCTAGTAAAGTACACCAAAGATCAGGAGGTTCTTGTCAAATCCTTGTAGGCCTAAAAGATGGCATCAAACAGATCTCCAAATCAGCTAATATATGACTACACAAATAGTATGAGTGCTATCATTCATCAAATAGGTAACAAAGTAGCAAGAATTACATCGGGAATACATTCCTTCATACGATAGAGTTAGGGAGACATAAGATGGATTAGCTAAGTCATATTTAAAAATCTTGAGATAGGTTTCTTAAGTTCATCATGATTCATGATGCAGAAGCAATGAATCTTCATACGAAGGGTAAACACTAATGACATTACCAAAGTTTTCACTGCCAAAAAAAAAAAAAAAAAATACAGTAACACAATAGCATAACAACAAGAACGTCAATAAGTACTGCGGAATTATAAAACTCACTGACCAGAAAAATGTTAACGATAAGGCTATTTGGCATTTGGATACCAATCAAAGGAATATTTCAGTCACTGAAGCAGATTATCTGTCGCCCAGAGATGCGAAAGATGGATAAGGTAAATGCACATGGAGGGTACCACACGAGAAAAACAGTCATTCTATGTCAACACTAGTATAGATATTTGCAAGCATCTACTTCTTTGGGAAAGTCCTTGTAAGGTTTCCAGGGATTCCAAAATTCAGCAATTATTATAGATCCTCAATACGAGGATATTGGTGGAGCAAGTTCGAACCCGTAATCATGGGAGAGAAATTAATGGACAAATAAAGATTAAGTTGACCCTTCTTTTGGCCTATAAGCCAGTTAGTGACACATTATTTAGCTTTTCCATCTCAACACCATACACAATTAACCTTCCGAAGTCCAAACTTCTTTCCGGAAAACCTCTACCAGATATGCATATTTTTTTGATTGACAATACTCTAAAAGTTACCTCAGCATGCAGAACTAAGTGTCCAAGGGTCCTAGTTCTGAATGTGTTACATTCAGGATCTAAAATAGCATCAACCATTCAATCCTATGTGCAAAAGGGCATAAGGTGAAATGAAGAACCCATCATAGGATTATATGTATACATTTCTTTAATAGGTGCTTTATAATTGTAGGGAGAAAATTCTAAAACTCTAGGAGAACCAAAAATCTGCGTAAGGTCAATATCACTACAACAACAGCACGTGAAACACATAAAAAATAAAAATGGTTCCTGTATAACAAAAGTTCGGATGGGCTATTACAATATTCAGATAGAAGTTCTTGGTACTACAGTATAGTTTCCAAGTAAACACAGCCGTATAGGGCTGGCAATAGGGCGGGTACGGGGCGGGTTTTGTCATACTCGCACCCATACCTATTTAGAAAATCAGTACCCATACCCATACCTATACCCATCGGGTATTATAAAATCATACCCATACCCATACCCACCGGATATTGCGGGTTTTATTCGGGTACATATAGACAAAAAAAATTAAACCCATTTTATACCCATATTCAACCAAAGAAGAAAACACGTTATATTGATACTAGACTTTCGATTTCCAACAATACATCATATCACATGAGAGTATAAGATTATGATTATTCTTAGAACATCCACAACTATAAACTTTCCGGTGTATATACCAATGCACCCAAGAACTCACGTAAAATTTCAAGGAAAATCAAGCTAACACACAGCTGTTGTGAGAAATCAGAATATAGCTAGCTACGAGAATTCGAGAGTTGGGGAGGATGAAATGAGGGAGTAGGACGAGTGGAGTCAGGACTGACCGAGTGAGAGAAATTTATACGTAGGGTTTTTTTGGGCTTGGGCCATTTTTATTTAAAATAAATAAAAATGGGCATGGATATACGGGGCGGGTACGGAGCGGGTATGGGGCGGGTACTAGTAAAATGCGTATGGGACGGGTGGAACCTACACCCATACTCATACCCATACCCATACCCGCCCCATACTCATTTTCAAAAAAAAATTCGTACCCATAGCCATACCATCGGGGCGGATTTTACGGGTTTTAAACGAATACGGGTTTTATTGCCAGCCCTACAGCTGTAGCACCACACACCTAAAA
>NCQV01104959.1:0-12177 GCA_002740545.1 Lophocereus schottii | reverse complement strand
ATATATATATATGTATGTATGTATGTATGTATATGTATGTTTGTATGTGTCTGCGTGTATATATATATACATATATGCATACGTATGCATATATGTATATATATAATTTGAATAATTACAAATTTTTATTAGTAAATACTAAAACTTGATTAATAGAGAGTAAGGCTTGATGAATAATTGATTAGATAAATTAGCCTGAACAAAGTGACGTATATGAATACTGCAAAACTTGAGGAATTAATTGAATATGAATGGTCCTAACTAGTGGGAAAGTGATGAATGAAAGAGCTCACACAACGCATATGAATAGAATTTGCAAAGAGAAGGTTATTGAATAAACTTACTACTATTGAATGTTGTTGATTGAATTTTCCAAGGAAGTAAAGGATAAGAGAGAAAGCGGGAAGGATAATGTACAAGGGAAAAGAGGCAGATAAGTTCTACCATTGCTTACAACTTTGAAACCTTTGTATATGTCCAAAAGTAGAATATATAGTATATGATATTTACTGGTACGGTAACATGATAAGAATTCTGACATTTGAACGGTAAAGGGAATGAGGTTGTTAAATCATCTTGAATATTGATCTTATCTTGAACAGTTATACGTGGACAATTTTGAATAGTTGACGTTTGACAAGCGTGCTAAAACTTGACACTTGCTTCTTGATTTTTATTACTTAATGCTTGCTTTGTTGAATTGCTTGTCGTATGTCAATAGGTTTTGTTGTATAGTGTCCCCCTAGTGGTCATAGGGTCTTGAATATTCTTGTAATATACTGCACCACTGGTCTTGAATATAGGTAGGTGGCAATTGAGTGTGACACTCGACTATGCTTAAGTCTAAAGGAAATTTAGGTGATGATGATGACAAATGTTGAGTGCAATAGAACCAGTGCTCCTCAGCTAGACATAGATGTGCATCTGGAAAAACTCATTGATAAATTGGATAATATATTGATCAAGTGGTATCCAATAATCCGTTTTGATATGGTACTTAGGAAAACGAAGTGTTCGAATGTATCTAGTTGGTATACAGCGAGTATTGGATGTCCATAGAAGTCTTGTAATAGAGTTCGGTAGATTTTGATTATCTTTAAATGTAAATAAAAGGAAATCCATGAACTTGATTGCCATTGATCATAGCGGATAAAAATGGCATATTCATTGTATCGAGATCCTTCGATAGGATTAACCAAGATCTCATTGTCTTAATCTCTGAGGAAAAAGATAAGAGTTTCTTGAATGTGTTTGAGGTCGATTTGACTTTGAATGTAGGTTTATTTGGATGTGGATGACATCTGGAATAGAAATTGAAACAAAAATTACTTTCCTTTAAGAAATTCTCTACTGAGGAAGTCAGGAAGGTAATTCCTCCTGCCATTAATGAATTCAATATCAAAATCAAATACTGAAAGTATTTCTTGCCAGCGGGCAAAAATTTGTTGTGAAACAAGATTTTGAACATTTTTTCGTAAAGCTTCTTTTGCACTTTTGGAATCAATTCTTAATAAGAATTTTTTGAAATGTAGATCACCTTGAAATTTTGAAATGCATAAAACAGTAGCTAAAACTTCTTTTTTAATAGTGGAATACTTGACTTGAGGTCCAGTTCAAGTTCCACTATGGAACCTTACTAAATGTTTAGGATTTGGTTCAAGACGTTGCTTTAGAATTCCTCCAAAACCTTTATCTGATGCATCCATTTGAACTATCATGAATGCATGTGGATTTGGCATACTAAGACATGGAAGAGATTTGACCTCACTCTTGATATACTTGAATATTACAGTATCCTCATCAGACTATACAGGGCAATTTTTCTTGAGTCTTTGAAATAATGGTTTGTAAATTTCTCTAAGTTTGGGGAAGAAATCTATGACATAATTGAGACTACCAAGGAACCTTTGTAATTGATTTTTATCTTTGATTTCATCTGGAAATTTATCTACAAATTCAATGGATCGTCAAATGGGTTTAATAGTACCATTAAATAGCATGGCCTAAAAACTGAATTTTTGTTTGAAACAATTTCATTTTTGAAGCGAAAACGGCTAAATCATTTCTTTTGATGACATTGAAAAATGTTTTTAGATGTTTGACATGCTAGCTAATCCAAGTTTTTTGAATCGATAAGAAGGTCGTCAATGTAAACAATTGAAAATTCAAAATAATCATAGAGTATATCATTCATAATATGTTGAAATTTGGAAGGATCATTTTTGAGTCCAAATGGCATCACATTCCATTCATAGTGTTTGAATGTAACCATGAATGCAGTTTTGCATCTATTATTTTTAGCTATTTGAATTTGCCAAAAGCTAGATTTCATATCGAATTGTGAAAATATTTTTGCATCATATAATCTTCCTAATAAATTTTTTTGGTTGGGAATTTGATATCTTATCCATTGAAGAACTTTGTTAAGTAGTTTGTAATTTATGAATAGTCTAGGAACGCCACATTTCTTTCCTGCTTGATTGTAGACATAGAAGGCTACACATCTACAAGGCGATTTGGAGGATCTGATGAGCCTTTTGTCTAATAAAGATTGAATTTTTTTAGCAAAATTCAAAAAGCTCTTTATTCATTTGAATAGGATGTGCTTTTGTCGGAATATTTCTTTCATTAAAATTTCGTTCATATGGTAATTCTACCATATGTTGCTTTCTATCCCAAAAGGCATTTGGGATATCAGCACAGACATAATGTTTAAATAATTTCTTGATTGTTTGAATTTTTTGTTGAATTTTTAGTACAACAAGTTATTCTTCAATACTGGCTTGAATAATTTCTGTTTGAAGAAAAACTATTTGTTTTTCTTTTGGATAAATAATTTTTGAGATTGAAGCTTCTTGAAGAGCTACAATATCTTTATTTTTCATAGAAGAAGCAAACTTGAATTTAATTTCTTTTCCAAGAATATTTGAATAAATTCATTTGGAATTGACAGTAAAATGATATATTTGAGTAAGGAATGGAGTTCAAAGGCTAACGTGTTATTTGAGATTTTTGACAAGTATAAAAAGATTTTTGAAACAATGCTCATTGCTGTAAATATAGGTATTTGAAAGCTTGTAATTAATTTAAAGCTTTGATCTGAGTGCACTATAATTTTCTCTTTAGTTTTTGAAGGAATTAAACCTTCTTGAATACAATTCATATCAACACTGCTATCTAGCAGAGCGATAGAATGAAGTTTGAAATCGTTGACTATAATAGTAACAGAAACAATGGTCAAATACCCTAGTGGTTTGAATTTAGGAACAAATCCCATCTATTTTGGGTAACAGTTGGATTATACATCATTCTATCAAGTTTGGATCAAATTTTCCTATTCCTTCTTGATTGTTGCACCATGTGAAATGGAGCCTAGTTGCAGGAATATCACTAATCTGGTTTTGATCACAACATTCAAAGAACTCATTAGTTTTCTTTTGCTCAGCAAAAACTTCAGATATCCTTTTAGATTGAGCTAGCACCACATTAAAGTCCTTAAGTACAGGAATCATTGGAATTAAGAGTGTCCAACCCAAAGTTCCTTCCTTACAGCAGTAGAGTTAAAGCCATAAATAAAGGTAACAAGTCCAGAAAAATGATCACTACTTGTGACTTTTGATGAACAACTTGGCTAGACATAGTCAAAAGAGAAGCATCCAAACCGGGGTACAAAAAAGCCCAATTCCCCCCATTGTAATGATGGGAATAATTAGCCACAATTGGCAATCACGGATGCATTATGTAACTTGACTCTAGTCTCTACCAAATAAAAAACAGCATGTTTTGTTTATTTACTTCCTTTTTTATTTCAACCTACTTGAAAGGGTCATTAAGACCCCCTAGCATTCCAACAAACAATAATCTTATGAGATAGGGATGATCCAAAACCCTCCCCATACTCTTGGCCTTATCATATTTTTCCAAACCAGAACCAGTAGCAGCGAAAGTATTTTTCCTAAGAAAACGTGTTAGATAGCACTAGAGGGATCTTCTCTGACACTTTCCTACTCTTCCTAGCCCATTTGAAGTAATCTTCTTCCTCACTATCTTGGTTTGTTTAGATTAGCTAGCTATTGAGAGAGAAACATTGTCCCCTTTATTAAACCCAATGGCAATAGCCCACCTCTACAGCAGCTGCAATAACTTCATCATTTTGGAGTTTATGAACCCACATTTTTTTTCCTTGGCCCACATTGCAATTGTCCTCCCAATAGCAATAGCCTGCCTCTATAGTAGCTGCAACAACCTCATCATTTTGGGGTTTATGAACCCACATTCTTTTTCCTTGAACCACATTGCAATTGTGCTCCAAATGGTGTAATCATTTGCACTTTTATAGAAATATATCAAATCCACTTGTAGTGTACCTTTCAGGATAAAAACTCTCCAAAAGGACTTCTCATTTGAATTGCTTCAAGGAGTTGAGTGGACATGTCGATCTCAACAAAGTCTTTTTCATAAGCCACTTGTTCTCAAATGTGATGCATCAATATGCAAAGAGTGGAACTCCAATGCCACTTGCCAGTTTGCTCAACCCATTTACATAACAAAAGTGCAAGTTAAGATTTAGGAAATTAACCCATACCAGTACCCTACACATTAAGCCCTACTCAAACTTAAAAGTAGGAGTCAAGGATTTCAAAATTAAGGATCTATATAGCAATGAGCTAAGGTCCTCCCCTTTGAATGGGTTTCATGTCTGCTTTGGTCTTGAACCGAACCAACTAGAAAGGTGGCAAAGGAGCTAAGGATGGGTAATAGCGCCTTATCTCTTATCATGAAACTTTTGATCACAAAGAGTTTCGGCGTAGTCCAATGATACAACCCATTAAAGCAGTTCACCAATACTCCACCGGCTCCAAACATCATCAATAGTTAGGTTCACTACTTTCTGATTCTAATCCAAATCAGGGTCCATAAAATGGAGATGAAGCCCTTTTGCGGAATCCATAATACCTTTGCAGAGTGATCAATAAGTCTTTGCACCCTCAACAGCCTTACCTACCCCCATTGGGTACCTCTGCATCCTTAGAGTCCAAAGCACCATTATCAAGCAGTGGACGCCTTCGTTATTAACAACATTATTCAATTGTCCATACTTAACCATGTCATCTCAACTAAAGTGAGGCTTATTCTGAATTGAATTAGGAAACAAATTAAACCAAGAAATTACCTTCACTATCAAACCCCAACTCAATGCTAGGTTACAATCACCATATAACGCCTGGTAAACCTCATGAGTTTTTTTGATAAAGTCCTCACTTTTCTTGTTCTCTATAGGGCATCCGATTTTTCATCTCATCAACACCTCCGTAATCGGTTGGAAATTGCCTTCTCGCTGAGAGAAATCTACTCTCATGGTATCCTAAAAAGTTAATGTTCGAAGGCTATTACCAACAATACTGTAATTTTGTTTTGGTGCAAATAATTTGTTTTTAAATAGTTGGCCTTAGCTTTGACCTTTTTCTTATCTTTCTTTGTGTCTTTTAACTACTTTAATTATATAACTAATTCATTGTTAGTTTGTATTTTACTTTCATATTCTTTATTTTGCATTTTAAATTCTTTTATTCTTTTATTTTCTTGTTAATCAGCTATACATTCCTGTTAGCATGAAAAGTCTATGCATTTATTTGTTATGCTTATTAATCAAACTTATTTGCTAATAAACTCAAAGCATTCACTCATAAATAATGATTAGTCTATAAAAATGAAATTGCATGCTTATAAAAATAAAATAAAAATGCCTAAAAAATATAAGATTATGCACTTATAAATTCAAAGTTGCAAGCTCAAAATGTAAATATTGTTTAAAACTATTTTTCAATTTGTTAAATTAATTAATTAGTCAAACTAATAGGTTCATTTTACTATAACAAAATAGTCTAGACTTGTAGGCTTATGCTCCTATAACCCTACATACTCATAAGACTCAAATTAAGTATAAGAGTATGCTCATAAAATTCTAGATTTATGTTCATAAAAATAATGAGTGTACGCTCATAAAATAAAAAGTGTGTGCTTATAAAACTTTATATGCTCATAAAAATCAAATTAAATATGAAGTGGCATGTTCATACAAATAATAAGTATATGATCATACAAATATAACAGGTATATGCTCATAAAAGAAAACGTTGCATGCTGATAAAGCTCTATATGCTCATCAAACTCAAATTAAAGATAAGTATGCATATGCTCATAAAAATCTAGATGAATGCTTATGCCCATAAAATAGCAAGTGCATGTTCATTAATTTGAGAAGTGAATGCTCTCATAAGAAAGGTGAGCATATTTTCATAAAACTCTATGTGCTCATAACAAACAAATTAAAGATAGTTGTATGCTCCTAAGATTCTAGACAAAAGCTCATAAAAATAACAGATGTATGCTCATAAAATAGCAAGGGTATGTTCATTAATTTCAGAAGTGCATGCTCAAGAAAATCTATATGCTTATAAAACTCAAATTGAAGATAACTGTATGCTCATAAAATTCTAGGAGAATTATCATAAAAATAATAGATGTATGCTCATAAAATATCATTTGATGCATGGTCATAAAAATATTAGGTATATGATAATATAATAAATTAAAAAATATGTTCATAAAAATTTAAACTGTATGTTCATTAATTTGTAAGTATATGCTTATAAAATAAAATTACAAGTTATAAGAATGATGTAAATGCTCATAAAGTTTACTTTTAGAGATAGTGAGTGCATAATTTTAATTTCATGAATATTTAGGGTATGACTTCTGAGTCTGTTGTTATATACTAATTATCATGTAATTTTATGAATCATAAGCATTAAAAGAAAAAGGCAAGTATGAGAAAACTTGAAAGAGATCCTTTCATATGAAAATGAAACAAGTATATAGTTTGAACGCTAAAAGAATACATAGTTTGAACAACAAGAGAATACACTCCGGTAAAAAAGAAGAAGTGCAAAGGTTAAAATACAAAAGGACGATAGGAAATTAGGAATAAGCTTCAAAGCCAAAAACTGGAAACAAATGCTAATATTATTACTGATGTGATTTGAACTCTCCCCTAGCAAAATAAAGGAACTATGCCTTCGAGTACCCCCCCATCTTTATAGCTATTGTGTCTTGCAATCATATCATATCATATATTATATATATAATATAAAACTGAATGTGTTGTTGGATGGTTGACATTTGGCATTGCATTATTGGCCAATTATTTTCTTTTTTACCCCTTGATTTCAAGTTTTCTATTATTAATTATTGCTTCTTAATTGAAATAATAATAATAATGCACATTTAATTTATGCTTTTATTCAAACATATTTTAAAAGTAAAAAAATGACTTTAGAATTAAATTTAGTTTGTAAAAATTAATAATTATAAATTGACACACTCCGTTATTTATAGGGTTTGAGAAGTCAAAAATAGTTTTGTTATATATATTAAAATAAGAATGAAAGTACTAATGTTAAATGTAATTATTTTAGTGGTTTCAAACATTTCATAAGAATAATAACAGTCGCAAAGTCAATTTAAATTATTATAATTATAACAACAATAATGATGCAGCTAAAGCCACTAAAAAAACAGAAATGCACCACATATTAACAGCAACAAAGTAATACACGATTATTGTGTATGCATGTAAATCCAAACCATATATGAAACATAAAATGTTTTATAAGTATAAAATATATTGGTAGCACTATTATGATGATTAAGCTACAAGTACCGTAAAAAGATGATAACGCATTCAACATATGTCCGTGCGAAGCACGACATACACACTAGTATATAATATAAGAATATCTTCAACTAGAGTTTCAACTTTTTGAACTCTAACATACTACATCAGCAAAACTTCCAACTTTTTGGAACTAGCATTCACTTCTTCAACCCATGAAATTCGAATTTAGATCACCAAATAAAATATTTCATAGAGTCCACTATTAGACATATTTAATTACTTTTATGCTTTCTATTTTGTATTTGTATTTTATGTTCATAGCTTGCAAATATCTTCTTAATTTATCAAAAATCGAATATTTTTTTATTTCACAAAAAAATGTGAAGTCTTTTTAATTCCCAGAGCATTGAATGCGTAATTTTTTTGCTTGGACATGTGTTAAAGCATATATACATAGTTTTTTTTGGTTGCACAAGCCAATGACAATTGAATACAAAAGTAAATTTGATTAAAAAAATACACTACGAAAGTTCAACATTAAAAAATACAATATGGTTGGACTCGAGAAAAAAATTGCATTACCAAAGTTGGACTAGAAAAAAATCATAGCACAAGAGTTTGATGAAAAGAATACATAACAATCATGATTGTCATCCTTGTCGCACCATTTGTCGATTCCATATTTCTTCAAGTAAGTCTGATTAGAGATGTACATCTAGTTGAGATTAAGAAATTATGCTACTCTATGAACGTATGTTGCTTAGCATGAATAATGGTCTTGTCAGAGATTAGGCTCTAGGCTATTACCCATCACATCCTCACAGTTGTTTGCAACGATTATGTTGTGGAATATAACACATGCCTTCATTATCAAACCTAAGTTAGCCTTGTCCATGTGTTGACCAGGGCGATGGATGATGGCGAGGCGAGCTTGTAGAACTACATTCGCTCTCTCCATATCCTTCCTAGTAGATTCTTAATGTTCAACAAACAATTTTACCTTTGGTCCTTGAGGGGGGAAGTTTTGATGACGATTGGCCATTTTGAATAGCTACCATCATATAGGAAGTACATGATATTATGCTTGCAACCATTGGCAATATTTCATTTCGATTCTTATAGAATTTTTGGAGAACCGGTGAATGATCAAGGACATTTAAATCATTGAAGCTTCCCAGGCACCCAAAGAAGGCATGTCATATTGAAAGATCATAAGAAGAAACCCTCTAAAAACTCAAAGTGGGGACTTTATAAATCCCTTTAGCAAACACATTTCCAATCAAAGATGGATAGTTCTTAGGGGTGTTCATGGTTCGGCTACCCAAACCAAAAAGACTTGCGGTTTGGGTACCCAAAATTTCGGGTTGGCAAAATAGTGAACCGTATTCGAACCGAAATATTTGGGTACACGAAATTCGGGTACCCGAAAATTTCGATTCGGATTTTTGGTTAACCAATAACCCAATTTTTTAAAAATATTTTTTTCATATTTTGTGCAATAATTTTTTTTGGGTACACAAAGGGAACTAATACTTGATGTTATCATACAATGTGGCAACATCACACAGTACATTACTATCATTCACATTTCAACGACTTCACACCTCCATAAGGCATAACCTTACTTATATCATATTCATGTCGAAACCATTATCCAAACGCAACCAAGTCTTATACAAGACTTGGACATCTAAATAAATCAATGCAACAAAGTCAAAAAATCAAAGTTCTTGTCTTCATGGGGCTTGAGGATATGTTAACTTACAAAGTCTTGAGGGAAGAGAAAATTGATTAAAAAAAGTTCTCCAAAAAAATATAAAATAAAAAAATTTCAAGTTTTTGGGTACCCGAAATTACGAAACATCCAAACCGTATCCAAATCGAAAACCAAAAAATTTATCAGTTCGGGTACCTGAACCGAAAATTTTAAATATTTTGGTTAAGATACCCAATATTTCGGGTCAGTTCGCGATTTTTTGGTTTGGGTTTCTGGTTACGGATAGTTTTGAACACCCCTAACAGTTCTTCCACTTCCAGTGCATATAGTGAATGCTTCTCAACATACTAGAAAAGTCACGGGCTTCCGTCTCTCGTAATAGACGACCAACATCAGCTTAGATTAGTTTTCTTAAACACTCTTGCTTGAACACTTGAATGACCCTAGAGAAAAAAATTTCAAGCACTCTAATGTTATGCTTTCACCAATCTTCAAGTATTTATCAACACAAACTGCCGCTATACTATAAGCCAATATTCGTATGGTTGCGGTGCACTTACTTAGCAAACAACCCACACCTACCAAGACTATTGTACCTTGACTAGAAGTACTCAGAAAGATTCCTGAGGGCCTTTGCTATGCGAAGGAATAAGTACTTTCGCATCCTAAATCTACGGTGAAAATAGGTTTTGTTTCAGATTGAGTCTTCAGTGAAGTAATCTTTGTAGAGGGGATCGTGAGCTCTTCTCAATCTCTCCTAATAAATTTTTCTTATTTCTTAGTCTTCATGATGATGATAAAACCCTCTTCTCTTGTCTGGCTTGTCTAAGCTTCATAAGGAGTTTTGTTTTTTTATGTTAACGTCATCATCTAGAAGATATTTCAACATTGATATATCATCAATAGATTCTTTGACTATGAAGCTTAACCCCTCTAATGATGATGAGGAGGATGAATCACTCGTTGTGAATCACCTGTACATACATAATCATTAATAATAAATGTAATGTGACTAATACACTTAATTTTATAATAAACAATCAAACATAAACTTAAAAAATATTTCATTGCATAAATTAAAGAGGTTTCATATAACATAAATCAAACATTTCTAAGATCACATAGCATACATAACATACATTTTTTTTTTCTTAGACAACAATCTAGGTTTTTAATCTAAATAGGCTTCATGACCAGTTGAGGACGATGTTTGGCAATACTGGCCCCTAATTTCTTCTTGCATTAGACCATACCAAGCGCAATCCACGGCACACATCTTAATAAGATTCATTCTCAGAATATTGTCCTTATACTTCCTCCCATAAGGCATTGTTCCCTTTTCTTGAAGACAATTGAATGAGTTGCTCAACTATTGCAGCCTTCCTTTCCTACTTTTTGACATATCGTTCAAATATGCAATTCTTCTCCACATTCATTGTCCCCAACACTGACAACTCTTTAGTCATCATATCTAACATCAGTCCTCCACTTTTTCCTCCACCTTTTTCTTGGTGGGTTTCTTGAGCTAATCTATTGGGCATATTAGCCCACCCCCTTCTTAAACCAATCTATCTTTGATACCGAAGGTTGCTAGGGTGTCGGAGGTGGAGCTACTGGATTATACCCTTATCTCATTTATCCTAAAATGTTTGGACACAATGCTTCTATGGATTGCTCATAGAAGGTCTCCTATTAAGGTTGGTCCTTCAATGGTACCTACCAATGCATGAGGTCAATACTCTTGCTCATTTTGGTTTCATAAAAATCATGAGCTAAATATTATCCTTATTTGCCCCACTTAGGTTTGTCCGGTATGCCTTCAACACATAACCACACCACCTGTATATCAATGGAGCAACTTGGTTCCAATAAGCATTGCAAATCTTTATTGATATCTTTGGAACTCCATATGGAGCGTATGTGTTAAAGATGAAGGCTACCCTCCTCCACAGTTGTAACACCCCCAGCCCCTAGGCCGGAAGCGTCACATTTTCCTAACTTCTTACTTAAATTATGGAACGAAACGGACAGAGTTTTCCCTAAAAACTGACCATTTCCAGGCTAAAAGTCTTACAATAAATTCATGTAAATGAACGGAAGCGCAAAATATTTAAAACATAGCTCAACGGCCACACGCCGAAGTTCATAACTCAACGAGCCACCTGCTCAGAGTACACCAAACAGAATAATTCATCAATTCAGGAAAAGTAAAAGATACAACTCAACGGTTTAAACAACCAGAGTATTGGGGTTTACATCCTAAACATAGCTAAATTAAACCAAGAAGATATCTAACTAATTAGATGGTTGACACATACGGCTATACAGAGCGACTTATAAATAATATGCATCATATGAACCAGAATACTTGTTTACAAACGTTTACAAACTAAGAATACATTCTATAACATCATCGAGCTGCGAGACTACTTCACTACGGCACACTTGACTCCCTTAAAGCAAGAAAAACTTTCGTTTCGGCATGGCTGACTCAACTTCTTCTTGGCATAAAGAAAACCTGGGGAAAAGTGGAAAGAATAGTGGGATGAACAACCACACGCTCAGTGAATGTCCCCCAACCCCCTTAAAACCAAAACCATTGCAGGTAATACTACCTTTACTAGTCACATATCACGTTTTCATACTTTATTATCATGTTAGGCATTCATGAAATTCCTATGGAAACTTCACTAATCATAAACTTCACTTTAAGCATCCAACACATTTCTAGGTCTCTAAATGACCAAACTTCTTTACTAACGGGCAGTCAAACACTTAAACA
>NCQV01104939.1:0-13737 GCA_002740545.1 Lophocereus schottii | reverse complement strand
GAAAGTCTCTTGAAAGCTTGGTATAAAATGAAACAAAAATAAAAATTTTACAATTTATATTTACATTTTACTTGGTTGCAAATAAAGTAGAAAAGTCAAAAATATCAAGGCTGATTAAGGCTTAATTAAGAGGGTTTAGCTAAACAAATACAGATCAAGTCTTGTTGCATCGCAAACGGCCCTAAACGTGCTTGGGTTTAGAGAAAGAACTGAAACCGAGTGCGTTTGGGAATTTTTTTTTTAAAGTTTGAGATTAAATGATTTTAGTGTCATGAAAAAGAATTAAATCGTTAAATTCGTAAAATATTAAGGTCTAAATTGATTTAGAACAAAACCCACAAATTGCAAAGTGAGGGCCTAGTTAGAAATGTCCAAATGGGAATAACGAAAAGAGATGATGTAAATGAAATGAAATTAATCTTTTAGATTAATGAAATGAAATGAATAACGTAATTTAGGATTGGACTATTACACCATTTCTGATGGGTTCTAGGTCAGATTCGTTTAGCTTTCCTTTTTTTTTGTGTTTGGGTCCATGGGATCGAGGCCGTAGAGTGTATAGGGGTACTATGGTTCAGATCTAAGTCTCGGTTTTTAGAATTTTTTTTATTAATTTAAAAAATTGCACTTGTATTATGGCATGAACACACATATGCATATCCGAATTAGAACTTCATTACTTTATGCCCAATAATCACATGGATTAATAATCCGGTTTCATAGTAGCACGAATCTGGGCAATATTTTTTTTAATATATATGAATAAGATTATAACATGAAACAGATCAGTAGTTCGAATATTCATTCTAAGCATACTAAGGTGATTTTCATTTTGGTGATCCTGCACTGAAGGAGTCTAGTCATATTATTACTTATTTCACATAGAAACATGTTGATTTTAAAGAAGACATTTTCAGCATAAATTGATTAAAGCAAGCAATCTGCTTTGGCATGACATGAAATCTCAACTTGCATAATCAACGAATTCAAGATGCTTATGTAAAAATGATCATGACTAATGCGATTTAATGGGGCTAGCATCGAACAGATCCGGCTCTGGTACCACTATTAGAAAACAAGGACTTACCTTGATGTGGAAATAAGATTGACTTGATCTTTGTTCTGCTTGATATCTACCCACATTCAAGGCTCAAGAGTGGCTAGTAGAGCCACTGGATGTGTCATGTTATCAAAACCCACACCCACTTAAATGGCTAGGTTGAGTGAGGAATGAAATAGAGAGATTATTTGAGAGCTAATATCGTTTGTAACGCCTCCAAATAAAACATGTTTCACTGTTTTTATACTTTGTAATAAATTACTCAATTATAATCTGATAAATCCAATGATAGGGGCGTTACCGCCGTCCCAAAGGATAAGGCTTGAAGTATATGTCTTGGAATAACATAGTTAAGCATAACCTCAACCATACACATTTACATATGATCATCCATTCACAATCAAGTGTTAACCAATGTAAGGTTTATAAACTATAGTAAGATAATTCACTATGTAATCTACATCCTCATACACCGAACAATTCAAAATACAGCTTTAAAGTATGTATATACTGTATCACCACTGATTCATACAGATTTCCTTACTCAACTTATTCTTTTCTGCTGCTTTGCTAACATGGGGGCAATTCTCTGAGCATTTGCCTAAAACAAAACATGAAAAATACTTCGAATTGTAAGCCAAAGCTCAGTACATGCATTCCTGAATTGTTAAATTATTATTAAAATACTGATCGGGCTCGCTTTACAATTCATTTAAGGTCAAGATAGGGAATGAGATGAATATAAAACTGCATTACTAATTATTATCTGATAGTGAACCCCTTGATACTGTTACGATCTATAGATAGATGTACACCTGCCAAGCCGATCAGGGACCTAGCCTGAAGCCGCGCCGGTAACTGAAGAGCGAATGTCTTATAGATGATAACCGACAGGGTCACTAATTAACTAATAAATTACTGTGTAAACTGATTCATTGATGTACTTACCAAACATGATACTTTGATAAATGAACTCTGATTTCTAAAAATACAGGCAATGGACATACCTAAAGTCTTTAAAATGATATTTCACTTGATAATACTTATGCATAATGGAAATGATAGACTAGGCCCCATTTCTATTTAAGAAATGTAACTGTAGGTAAATATAGTTAGTAAACCATGTTCACTAACATAGTTTATAACTTTAATGGAAATTGATTAATTAAAAAGGCTTCTACAATTCTAATCATTCAACATAAGGCAAGTTAAACCAAAAAAAAAAGGGCAGCCCGGTGCACAAGCATCCCGCATTCACGCAGGGTCCGGGGAAGGGCCGCACCCCAAGGGGTGTATTGTAGGCAACCTAACCTGACTTTGTCAGTGGCTGATTCCACGGCTCGAACCCGTGACCTTTTGGTCACACGAAGACAATCTTACCAGTTGCTCCAAGGCTCCCCTCCGCAAGTTAAACCAAGATGATCTGAAATAAATCAGTTAGGGTTATTGAACTTGAAAGATAATAAATTAAAACAAAATAGGTCACGTTGGAATAATTGAGCGGATAATAAAAAGATTTCAATTGAAATGAACGAAATATGAGTTTCTGATGTTTCTGAAATGGATAATGAAAAGTATAATGCTTGTGAAATAGATAATAGAAGGTTTAATACTTCTAAAATGGATGACAAATGGTTTAATGCTATAAGGGGTGCTGTAAGGATCATAAAAGCTCATATAACACCCTAACTTGGTCCAAAGGATACTGACTTTGAGTTATTACTCTGCTCACTTCCTAAATTTTATTTTCAAACTTATTTAACTCAGTTTTCCAACCCAAATAAGCTTCCATGCACTAATCAAACTTGTTGAACTCACTAAACCTTGTAATTTCCTTGCAATACTCATAATTATATAGAAACTTCTGATAATATTTTCAAATATCACGATTTCTGTATTCAATCATGTTACCATTTGATGGTCTGCATTAGGAAATCCATGTCTTTCACTCCCGACCTCCAAATAAGATGAAAAACCTCAATATGAAAATCTCATAATGTCCACTAAAACGTTTATATAAGATGCAAAGCATGATTCACATAGTAAGGTCTCTAAAATTAGGGTAGAATATAGACGTGCACAATTTCAGTTCAATCTGCGCAGTCGTAGCAAAACGACCATAACTTTTTCCACAGAACTCAGATTAAGACGATTCAAAATGCATGTGAAATCTAACTCATTGATATATGTATACACCAAAAATCACAAATTTTCAGTGAGCCAATCAATACCAGTTGTTTTCGTAAAGTCCCCTATTTAAGTCTACTCTCAGTTTCTATGTATTCTGCGCAGTCTTCAGTAAATTGGTCATAACTTTGTCCACAAAACTCAGAATAGAGTAATTCCAGAGCCTATTGAAAGCTAATTCATTAAGATATCCACCCAACCAAAACCATGATTTTTTAATGCACCAATCATTACCAATTTATTCACAAATTCAGCCCTATTTTAGGGTCTGTTTACAGCATAACAGCCCATATTGCAATCTTTTCTTGACAAAAACCCCCACTAAAATCACTCTTTAGCTCATATAAATCCACACCAATATTACCATAATCATTTATGATGATAAAGATTATCAAATCAAATGCAAAATGATCCAAATCCTTCACTTCAAACTTAAACTATAGCATGATCATGAACAATCTCAACTTTCACATGTTTTTGTGTTTAAATAACACTTAAACACTTCAAAGATAGCTCTTATTCTTATCAAAATAGCATGATCAACAACAAAACCAAGAATAATAAGAATCCAAGACAAAAATCAGCATAATAGGTGGTTAAGGAGTTTACTCACTTGATGCTTGAAACAAAGAGGTGTAAGTGATGCTTGATGGGTGGGGGGTGTGGCTCGTGGCGGGAGGGGTGTTGGGGGTGGTTGACTGGTGGTGTTCTGGGCGCTAGTTGCTAGCAGCAAGGGGCAGTAGGTAGGGTAGAAAGGGGACGCACAGCAGCAACAAGCAAAATGGAGTGAAAGAGAGAGGAAGGTGTCTTGATATTTTGTGGTTGAATTTTCGCTTGGTCACAAATGAAGTAAAGACTTTACTTGGCTGAGATTTATCCCTCAACCAAATGTCTTTTGCTAATTAAAATTAGGGGTAATGATGGTAGTTAGCTAAACAAGTAGATCAGGAACTTGTTGGGCCGAAATCGACCTTAAATGAGCTCGAGCTCCGAAAAATTATCAAACTGGATGCGATTAATTTAACAATTTTTTTCCAAAGTTCGAAATTAAATGTGATATCATGAAAAATAATTTAATCTTTTAAATCATAAATATCGAGGCGTACTATCAATTTCTTTCGAAATTGATACGGTAAATGAAACTTGAATTGTAAAGTACGACCCAAAATGAATTCTTCCAGCCAGGATAATTAAATGAGATAAATAAATGTGAAAAATGAATAACTTGACTTAATTAAATAAATAAACATAATTTAGGGTCGGGCTATTGCAGTCTTCCCCCCTTAAAGAGTTTCGTCCTCGAAACTTATGAACTTTGGCAACAAATAAAAGGTTATCTCAAGTAGTTTCTGAGGAGGTATGATTTGCCAAAGTAACTTTGTTAAAGATATCTGCTTGATGCTTAACTGCTTAATTTAGTGATTCAATATCTGGATTGGGTGCTCGTGAAAAACAAGTTCCTCAATGACCATAATGGGTTTGATTATGACAGCGTGGTCAGGATATGAAATGTACTGCCTGAATTATGAGGTAAGGAACACGTTATGCATGTGTTTGAGTTATATAGGAAGATCCTGTAGACAAGCTATACAATTCGGCCTTTCAATAAACTGATATGGTCTAAAAGATCTTGACTGCAATTTAGTTTTCCTTACACCCTTAATTGATGAAACTTTCTGAAAATCCGTGCTACATACGTGAAAGTCCAGGAATCTCCTTCTTTTATCAACATAACATTTCTGTCACTTTCAATAGGATATTTTTAGGAATCTTCTGACATGTGTCACCTTATTGAACGCTGGAGAAGATCTTTATCACCCATAAGATGATTTGTTATCAATGTCTGTTATCATTTTGTCCTGATGTTTAATGAAGGATTCTCTGCTAGTGCTATCACAACGCTAACCACTGGGAGTTCCATACTTTCTGCAAATACAAATGTTGGTCGTAGGTCATGAAGCACTACAGGCTCCAACTTAGAAAAGTTAATCCATTAATATTTTTAGATGCTTGCCCATCTATTTCAGGATGATAAGAAATGTAAAAGTTCAATCTAGTTCTAAAGGCCCTTTGAAGTACTTGCCATAATAGGCTTGAAATTTCTGATCTCGGTCATGCACTATCTCTGAGGGAATCCCATAACAAAGTCCATTGAAATTGAATCCCTTTCTCAAGATTTTGCTTTATTCTTTGGAGCTCAGGATCACTATCCTAATTCACTCTAATTTCCTCCATCAGGGAGGGCTGTAAGGTAAGCGCCGATAATTAAGCATTCACCTTCCTGTTCAACACTAATTGAATGTCCAAGACCTCAAGCTCTCTCAAGAGATTCAGTTGCGTAATCACTACAGCGTTCAAGGTATGTTGTGCCTTCCTATTTAGGGCATCTGCCATAACACTTCCCTTTCTTGATTGGCATTAGATCTACCACAACTGATGGAGCTTCTTCTGCGTGAAGATGTACTTGAAGCTTTGATGATCAGTATTGATTCTTGCATGGTACCCCATATAAGTAATGTCTCTAAATTTTCAATGCAAAAACCAGAGAAATGGGTAAGGTAATTCTTCTCATAAGACTTGAGCTGTTAGAAGGCATAAGCCACCACTTTATCTTCTTGCTAACTTTGTAGCTTGCTTTGACAAATTGGTCAAGGAAGACAATATCTGTTAAATCCTTCCTGAACTTGATAAATCTATGCTAAACTCAAACAGTTTCTAGGCTTAGTGCATTGGTGGGTGTTGGGCACTTTGTAGCCAGTTTCAGCTTGTGCACATCAGCCTTAATCTCTTCCTTTGAAGCCATATGCTCTATAAATACCATTGCTTCTAATCAGAACTCATGCTTTTTGTAGTTGTTATGTAATTGATGTCCCTTCAAGGTCTGCAACACTGTCTCAAATGAACAATATGCTTATCTCTATCCTTGGAGTAATTCAAGATGTCTTTTTATAAACACCACCACAAACTTGTCTAAATAGGGTATGAAATTCTATTCATAAGATCCATAAAGGCCACAAGGCCATTAATTAGGCCAAAGGCATCACAATAAATTCATAGTGACCTAAACATGGTCCTTAGTGTGGTTTTGAGAATGTTTTCAGGTATAATCCTAAGTTGATAGTATCTTGACCTCAAATTAATTTTAGATCAGACTCCTGCTCCCTACAGTTGATCAAATAAGTCATCTACTTAGCGCGATAGGCATGTGTTTTTGATCGTAATCTTGTTCAGCTCTCTGTAATCAATACATAACCTCTAGGTTCCATTCTTCTTCTTTACAAATAGAATTGGGGCACCCCATGGTGACACGCGTGGTATGATAAATCCCTTCTGTAATGACTTCTCTAACTGAATCTTCAATTCTTTAAGATCAATTGGGCTCATACGATACGGTGTTTTGAAGATAGGTTAAGCATCAGGAATTAATTTAATCTCAACACCAATTTTTCTTTGCGGAGCAGTCCCGGTAACTTTGTAGGAAACATCTCTAAATTCAAAAGCTATAGGGATATCTTCTGCTTTTTCTTGCTTCGGTTGAATGTCACTAGCATAACACCAATACATAATATATTCTTAACATAAGAGCTCACTGGTTTTCATAAAAGAATTTAAAGGATAAGGTTTTTCCTCTCTTTGACCATAAAATATATTTCTCTCCCTTGTTCATCTCTTGAAATAACCTTAGGGTTACAACCTATCTTGACCCCAGAAGTACACAATTAGATCATTACCAAAATGATATCAAAGTCTGATGAGTCAAATTGAATCAGAACTTTAGGAAAAACTATCTCACTGATAGTAATTGAAACAAATTTATGAGATGTAGAATACTTAACTCTAAATTCGTTGGATAACTTAATTCCATAATTGGTTTCTGCCTTCTTATTCTCAAAGTTTACTTGCATGGCTGGAATATAAATGAATGAGTAGCAATTGAATCTATCATACCAGATATGACAACTTTCTTCTTGCTCAACATGTGATCCCTTCCTACAGCTGCGGGCCTTGTAGGTGAGAGTCCTTCCTACAGCCTTTAGTCTTTGGGAACAGGCAGCAATGAGGTTCTCTGAGCTACCGCACCACATACCCTCGTTAGTTCTCACTCGGCACTCAGATGTGTTGTGGTTAATTCTTCCACAAATCTGGTTCAAGGCCCTAAGAGCCTATTCTTAATAGTGTTCCACCAAATATTGGTTTCACTAGTTAGATAAAATGTTTTAATGTTCACCCTTTTATCCCTTGGAACCTCCATTATAGTGAAAACTTTCTCCACTCCTTGAATCCCTTCTTAAGATTCCACTGGGTCATACTTTCCACTCTAGAGACCTTTAGTATGAATCAGCTGAAGAAATTTTTTCAAAAGGCAGTAACCCATCAAAATTTCTCACTGACACAGTCCAAATGCATGACAAAGATTTTGATTGTCCAAATTAAGCTTTATGAAAGTGATCTTCAATAGAAAACTGAGGTTGAATCAGCCAAAAAGGGTAGACACATTGCGTTTTCCTTGGTAATGGATTCCACAAGTTAGACAACAATATACAAAGTGTAGTTAAGATCTACCTTCTGTGCAGGCGTGCTATAAAATTATCATCTATTGATATGGGTGCATCGCAATCATAAACCAACTACTAGCAGCAATTGGGCTCTCAAAAATAGGAAAAGGTGACTAGAACTGATAAAGATATAACATGAGAGTGAATGATAATGCAATTTGATGGGGAGATGTCATAAAGATAAAAAGCTGAAGCCGCTGGTCAAAGTAAGGAGTATCCAATAGTTGATAATCCAACAAGGACAATGGTAGATGATATGTTACCAGAAGATGTAGTGAAATATTTTCTAGAGTAATGTCTACTTCACAAATGGAGGTGGAGTCAATGGACTGCTTGTAAGAGTTTGAGTAATTTAAGCAAGTTTTGAATTATAATGGATTGGAGCAAAATGTCTCTCTAAAGTGTCCTTGATTTCTCTTATATGGAATCATTGATAGTTAATGGTTTCAAAACTTATGTGCCATAGAACGAGCCTCTCCAAAATCCTACAATTCAGGGAAAATTACATCATGAACCCCCATATATCTCACCTAGATGAAATTTGTGAGTTACAAAAGAAAATATCTGTAATCAATGAAGCATATTGAAGTAATTGCTACTTGGATCCAAGAAACACACAAAATGACACCCATATGATGAGGAAGCATAAACTCAAAGTTGTAGGTACCCACTGACTTGAGCAGTCTGTACTATCAGACTTTTAGGCTGAATTTCCTTGACTACTGGTCTCCAAATATATTGCAACATGGGTCATTAAAAAGCTTACTTTCTGTACTTTGACATAGACTAACCAAAACATCTCTATCTGATGGAATGCATAAGTTGCAAGTCAGCTAAACTCAGACCCTGGGCATTAGGATTTTGCCAGTTTGCAGACTTTGATTTGTTTATTTAAATAACCAAATAACCTCCAATCCACTTGAAACGTGTTTCATATGAAAAATATCTCCTTAACCTTAAAATTGGGATGGAAACCCCTTACGTAAATCATATTGATCATGGACAAAAGTTACTTTAAGGTCGGTCCTTGTGCACTTATCAAAACTGCCAAGTTGATTGAACTTGTGTATTCCACCCATACTTCATTTTCCCTATGCATTTAACCTCAAATGAGTCATACGAAGCATCTGTAATAACCTCCAACCCTAGGGCTATAAGTGTTAGTGATTTTGAAATTTCTGGGGTGCAATGGATAGAGTTTCGCGTACAAATTGGCCATTTTCTAGGCTTAAAGCCTTACATCACATTCCCTGCATTGAATAAAAGTATAAAAGGATATCAAATCAAGCTCAGCAGCTACACACCAGAGATCAAAACTCTACGGGCCACACTCTCGAAGTACAAGAGTCTACATCCCAAAAATAAACAATTTCAGCTAAAAGAATAACATACCATTCAGACGGGTGGCTCATATAGCCATACCGAGCGACTTCTGGATAATATGGCCATACTTACCTAAATGCATTGGAGGCACCTAACCCGTTGTTTAAAATCACCCTCGAATCTGATGCTTGAGATCAAACTATGTACATATTGTATGGATCCATCTGACAAAGAAGAATATACGAGTAGAATATGTGAGAGATAAGCAGACATTACTATTGTCACAAATCTCCAATGATATCATAATAATCCCCCAATAATCAATTTTCTCAATCTCCTAACTCAACTCTCCATACTCCATATCCTATCAAGAAAATCTCAACCTGGCTCTGATACCAAATCTGTAACGCCCCCAAATGAAACATGTTTCACTGTTTATATTCTCTGTAATAAATAACTCAATTATAATCTGATAAATCCAATGATAGGGGCGTTACCGCCGTCCCAAAGGACAAGGCTTGAAGCATATGTCCTGGAATAACATAGTTAAGCATAACCTCAACCATACACATTCACACATGATCATCCATTTACGATCAAGTGTTAACCAATGTAAGGTTTATAAACCATAGTAAGTAATTCACTATGTAATCTACATCCTCATACACCGAAGAATTCAAAATACAGCTTTAAGGTATGCATATACTGTATCACCACTGATTCATACAGATTTCTTTGCTCAACTTATTCTCTTTCGCTGCTTTGCTAACATGGGGGCAATTCTCTGGGCATTTGCCCAAAACAAAACATGAAAAACATTTCAAACTGCGAGCCGAAACTCAGTACATGCATTCCTGAATTATTAAATGATTATTGAAACACTGATTGGTCCTGCTTTGCAATTCATTTAAGTTCAAGATAGGGAATGAGATGAATATAAAACTGCATTGCTAATTATTATCTAACAGTGAACCCCTTGATGCTGTTACGATCTATGGATAGGTGTACACCTGCCAAGCCGATTGGGGACCTGGTTTGAAGCCGAGTCGGTAACTGAAGGGCGAATGCCCTATAGATGATAACTGACGGGGTCACTAATTAACTGATAAATCACTGTACAAACTGATTCATTGATGTACTTACCAAACATGATAATTTGATAAATGAACTCTGATTTCTAAAGATACAGGCAATGGACGTACCTGAAGTCTTTAAAATGATATTTCACTTGATAATACTTACGCACAATGGAAACGATAGACTAGGGCCCATTTCTGTTTAAGAAATGTAATTATAGATAAATGTAGTTAGTGAACCACGTTCACTGACATAGTTTATAAATTTAATGGAAATTGATTAATTAAAAAGGCTTCTACAATTCCAATGATTCAATATAAGGCAAGTTGAACCAAGATGATCTGAAAAATAAATCAGTTAGGGTTATTGAACTTAAAAGACAATAAATTAAACTAAAATAGATCACATTGGAATGATTGAGCTGATAATAAAAAGATTTCAATTGAAATGAACGAAACATGAGTTTATGATGTTTCTGAAATCGATAATGGAAAGTATAATGCTTCTGAAATAGATCATAGAAGGTTTCATACTTTTGAAATGGATGAAAAATGGTTTAATGCCATAAGGGGTGCTGTGAGGTTCATAAAGCTCATATAACACCCTAACTTGATCTAAAGGACATTGATTTTGAGTTATTACTCTGCTCACTTCTCAAATTTCATTTTTAAACTTATTTAACTTGGTTTTCCAACCTAAATAAGCTTCTATACACTAATCAAACTTGTTGAACTCACTTAGCCTTGTAATTTTCTTGCAATACTCGTAATTATATAGAAACTTCTGATAATATTTTCAAATATCATGATTTCTGTATTTACTCATATTACCGTTTGATGGTCTACATTAGAAAATCTATCTTTCACTCTTGACATCCAAATAAGATGTGAAACCCCAATATGAAAAACTCATAATGTCCACTAAAAAGTTTATTTAGGACACAAAGCATGATCCGCATAGTAAGCTCTTAAAATTAGGGTAGAGCACAGACATGCATAATTTTAATTCAATCTGCGCAGTCGTAGAAAAATGACCATAACTTTTTCCATAGAACAGATTAATGTGATTCAAAATGCATGTGAAATATAACTCATTAATCTATCCACACACCAAAAATCACAAATTTTTAATGAGCCAATCAATACCAGTTGTTTTCATAAATTCTACTGTTCAAGTATACTCCTAGTTTCAATGTATTCTGCGCAGTCTTCAGTAAATAGGTCGGAATCGAGTAATTCCAAAGACTATTAAAAGCTAATTCATTGGGCTATCCACCCACTAAAAATCATGGTTTTTCAATGTACCGATCATTACCAGTTTATTCACAAATTCACCCGTATTTTGGGATCTGTTTACAAGATAACAGCCCATATTGCAATCTTTTCTTAACATAAGCCCCTACTGAAATCACTCTTTAGCTCATCTAAATCCACACCAACATTACCATAATCATTTTTGATGATAACAATTACCAAATCAAATACAAAATGATCCAAATCCATCACTTTAAACTTAAACTATAGTATGATCATGAACAATCTCAACTTTCACATGCTTTTGTGCTTAAACAACACTTAAACACTTTAATGATAGCTCTTATTCCTATCAAAATAGCATGATCAACAATAAAACCAAGAAAAACAAGAATCAAAGACAAAAATCAGCATGATAGGTTAAGGAGTTTACTCACTTTATGATTGAAATAAAGAGGTGTGAGTGATGCTTGAAGGGTGGGGGGGTGTGGCTAGTGGCGGGAGGGGTGTTGGGGGTGGCTGACTGGTGGTGTTCTAGGTGGTGGTTGCTAGCAGCAAGTGGCAGTAGGGGGGTAGAAAGGGGCCGCATAGCAACAATAAGCAAAATGAAGTGAAAGAGAGAGGAAGGTGTCTTGATGTTTTGTGGTTGAATTTTCGCTTGGTCACAAATGAAGTAAAGACTTCACTTGGCTGAGATATATCCCTCAAACAAATGTCTTTTGCTAATTAAAATTAGGGGTAATGATGGTGATTAGCTAAACGAATAGATTAGGAACTGGGTCGAAATCGATCTTAAATGAGCTCGGGTTCGGTAAAATAATCAAACCAGGTGCGATTAATTTAAAATTTTTTTTTGTAAAGCTCGAAATTAAATGAGATATCATGAATACTGTCAATTTTTTTCGAAATTAATACAGTAAATGAAACTTGAGTTGTAAAGTACGGCCCAAAATGAATTCTCGCAACTGGGATAATTAAATGAAACAAATAAATGTGAAAAATAAATAACTTGACTTAATTAAATAAATAAATATAATTTAGAGTCTGGTTATTACATCTTTTCTGATGTGTTACTGCTTAGATAATTCAACCTATGAATCACACAGCCTTTTACAGTGGCACATAGCCACAAAATATAATCTTGCAAATCAATGTGTCATCAAGGCTGATTAATGCATAATCAAACCTCTATTGTAACATCCAAACCAACCCATGATTATGGCCATTAAGTTTATGACCGTTACTGATCAACAAGTAGAAATGGGTTGAAGTAAGTTGAAGTGGATATTTTTTTTATTGAAGTAGGTTGAAGTGAGTTGAAGAAAGTTGATGTGATTTGAGGCAGATTGAAGTTGGTTGAAATGGGTTGAAAATTTTCTTTTTTTTGGTATGATGAGTAGAAGTTGGTTAAAATAGCGGGAATTAGGTTGAATTTGGTTGAAGTGGGTCGAAGTTAGTTGAAGTTGATATTTTTTTATTGAAGTTCGTGAAGTGGATTCATATGGGTTGAAATCAGTTGAGGTTGGTAACTTTGAATTTGCTAACGAAAAGAACAGGGCCATAGTCTAATATAATTAACTGTCTATACCATTACGACCCATTCTTTAGGAGAGTTAATGTTAATCCTTAGTAAATGATGCTTCCTCCTTTCAATATTTGTAATCATATTTTCAAAATATATTAAAATAATTATCTAATGCAGTTATTTTGAAAATTGGTTTTTAACTAATGAAGATAATAATTAAAAAAAAGGGTAGTCCGGTGCACAAGCATCCCGCGTTCACGCAGGGTCTGGCAAAGGGCCGCACCCAACATTTTTTAAAAAAATGACCACACTGACAGAATTCTCAGCAAGGAATTAGAAAAAAATATGTTGGAAAATCAGGATTCTCATGTCCAATCTAAAAGATCACCTATTGCAAAATCGACCTTTGGAAATTGTCTTCCAACTAGTGCTGTCAAGGCCATAGACGGACTGGACAAGCGACAACTCCTCGGAACATCTGACTCGTTTTCCACCGACGTTTCAAAGGCATCATAGATGCCCCTTCCGAAGGGTTTTTTAATGCCCTGTGTCTTTTCACAAGTCTGTCCAAATTGTTGAGACTCTATTTAATTGATTTTTCGATGGATGACCAAGATTATAAGAAAATTAATCCAAAAATTCCAAAAATTTTTTGTTAACTTTCTTATTATTTTCTTGTTGAAAAGTTATCATTACCTACATTTTTATTGATTTTGAAATCCCAAATCCAAACATAATACTGTATATACACACACA
>NCQV01104924.1:13483-29870 GCA_002740545.1 Lophocereus schottii | reverse complement strand
ACCAGGACAACGCATCACGCCACGCCACCATAGTCAGTACACCCATCACCGGAAATCTCGCACCAATCGCCATCTCGCCTCATCTCCTCTGTCCATGACTCCCCCAATCAAACGGTGCAAATGGAAGCAAGACTGAGTATAAATAGAGCTAGCAGCCATTGAAGGGGAGGTTAGGAATTTTAGGGTTTTGGGTTAGGTTTAATTTAGGTTTAGTTTCAGTTTTCATTTGAGTTATTCGAAATTTAGGCTTTAATTCGGTTTAGGGTTTCAATTTTTCAGTTGTTTCCAGCCTTTAATTTCATGTAATGCCGCTATAATTTTGAATTTTGCCAGTAGTAATTCACGATTATGGTTTGATTTTGCAAAAATTGGATGTTAGTTAGTCAAATTTCATTCGAATCCCCTTCTCTTGATTTCTGTTCAGCTCGAAGCAAGTTTAATGAAGAAGCCACCCTCTTTGGATGAGCTTGAGGCTCGCTTCTGATCTTCTAGGTCGTGAATGTCAAATTCAGACCCTCGCCTGCTCTGATTTGTGCTTTTTGCTCTGCTTCGGTTCTGCCAATCCTCCTCCCCTACTGCTCAATTCTCATGTTCTTCTCTGGTTTAGTTTGAATATGACTGTGGCTAGGATTGCTCTTGGTTGTTGAAGGATTTCAATTCAAGCTTGCTTAGTTTTGTTACTTAATTGTGCTGGTTAATGTTACTTAATGAGTCTGTTATTGCTGGTTTGATTATTACCTTGGTTTGATTAACGAATATTGACCTGTTTAGAGTAGAAGATGATGGGTTATGATTTGTTTTAACATTGGTGTAGCTGTTGCGGTGTTCACTGTTTAGAATTGAATTGAAAATTTGAATGTTTGAATGGTGCTTATTAGAAGCTTAGCTCCTTCCTTTGAATGCTTAAATTGCAGATTGGGTGCGTTTAAGGTGTTGGTTAACTCTTAATTTAGCTTTAGTGCAATGATGTTGAATGTGTAAACTCACTCATAGGATTTGGTTTAATTGCCTAGGTTTAGGTCATTTGGGTTGCCTAGATTTATTAGGATGTTTAATCGAATACATTGCCGAATGTTCAATCAAATTAAGACATTAGTTCACTTTGTAAGGTTTAAATTAGCCTAGTATAGATTAACTAGTCAGTTCACTTTTTATGACCTAAAACTCTTCCATTGTCCCTGTAGAGACGACCCTCAAGTACTACGACGTCAGTCGTACGCTTGCGGCTTTTATTTAAACTCTCAGTTTTTCCCAACATCTCCTATGAGCAAATGTTCCGTATGGACAAGTAATAAGGCCTTTTCTTGGTCACTAAGGTGGATAGGGATTTGAAAAAACCCCGAATAGCCATAAAAGTAGGGAAGATAAGAATGTTTTGCTAGACTCTTGAGCATTTGGTCAATGAAGGGTAGGGAAAATGGTCCTTGCAGATGGCCTTATTAAGCTTCCTATAGTCTATGCACATACGCCAACCCGTAACTGTCTTAGTAGGAATCAGTTCGTTATTCTTATTCTTTACAACTGCCATTGCCCCAGTTTTTAGGTACAACATGGACCGGGCTCACCCACTTGCTATGTGAGATAGGGTAGATAATGGTGGTCTTAAAGAATTTCAAAATTTCTTTCTTGACCACATCTTGCATATTAGGGTTCAACCTTTTTTGGTGTTCCATTGAGGGTTTATGCTTATACTCCATCAAAATATGATGTATACACACAGAAGGGTGAATTCCTTTAAGGTCATCAAGAGGATAACCTATGGCCTTATGAAGCAACCTAAGTATTCTTAATAAAGAGTTAACTTGAGATGCATTCAGAGTTGCATTCAGAATCATAGGATATGTAGAATTGGGGCTAAGAAAGTTGTACCTTAAAGAAGAAGGAAGAGGTTTTAGTTCTACCTTAGGGGCACGTTTCTCATTGGATAAGGGCGCATCGTCATGCTTTAGCGCTTCCACCATGGCAAAGGTTGGATAAAATTGTGGAGAACCTTCCAAATTGAGCACACATTGCTACTTCTGGATTTTGATCTTGACTATTAGCCTTAAACAATGCCCAAGATGATCTTGAGAAACATTACTAGGAATGGTCCATTGTACCAAACTATCCACTACGTCAATCCGATAATACTCACCAGAGACAGAAGGAAATTTAGAAGCTTTGATGAGGTAAAGTTGCACATGTTCATGTTTCACATCAAAAGATAGTTTACTGTTTTTTACATCCATATGGCACCCAGCGGTGGCCAAGAATAACCTCACAAGAATAATGAGGGTATGCGTATTCAAGGATTATAAAATCTATGGCCACATATAAAACTCCTACCTTAATAGGGACAACTGCTAAAATGCACATGCGGTACGTTACAGAAAGGTTCACAATTGTAAAGAGATGGTGGTGGGTCTCATTTCTGCTAGGTTTAGCTTTTTGTAGAGAGAGAAGGGCATTAAACTTATACTAGATCCCAAGTCACACAAGGCACAATCTATTAACACATTCCCTATCAGATAAGAAATGGAAAAGCTACCGAGATCCTTAAGTTTAGCAGGGAGCTTATTTTGAATCATGGCACTACACTTTTCAGTCAATGCCACTATTTCATGCTCTTCTAGCTTTCTTTTATTAGACATAATCTCTTTCAAAAACTCAGCATAAGAAGTCATTTGCGACAAGCCATCGGTGAATGGAATGTAAATGTACAGTTTCTTAAAGACCTTTAAAAACTTCCCAAATTGTTTGTTAAGTTTAGCCGTAGCCATACTTCGGGGGAACGACAAAGGTGGAACGCAAGGTCTTAGGGAAATTTACTTGCAGTCATTAGGAACCTTATTAGAATTGTAGGCATCATCACCGATAATATCATTAGAAGAAGTAGACACCTGCTTCCTAACAACCTCATCATTTCCATCATGCAAATGCACATTTTGGCCAACTCCCTTAGGTCCCTCAAGTTTCTTGCCCCCTCTTAAAATTATGGCATTACATTGCTCGCCAGGGCTAACTTCATTCTTACTAGGACATCTTCCTAAAGGTATAGATTAGGAGGTAGCTTGTTAGGTAATTTGAGCTTTTAACATCTTATTATGAGTAGTAAGCACATCAACCTTAGAGGCTAATTGCTTAATATATTCATCTTACTTTTGCTGCACCAATTGCATACTCTCCATCATAGTCTTTAAATTGGATTTTTGAGGCACTTGTTGAGTAAAGTTGGTCTTTGAAATCCATGGGGTGGTTTAAAATTCATTTGAGGTATAGAGGGGTGTTAAACCTATAGCAGATATTGAGGTGATTCATCTAACCAGAATTATAGGTGTTAGAGAATGGGTCATTGGTTGGCCTAGGACAGAGTTTGTTAACATAGTTGACTGAGTCACTAGCATCTTACACAAATAGACTCCCAACTTGATAATTCATAGTCAATTGATCAACAGAGCCATAGATTTCACATGATGGGGAAGGGGTACTTGAACTAATAGAATTAACATTCAATCATTCTAACCTTTGAGACATGGCATTTACTTTTGCGGAAAGCACAGAGATAGCATCAAGTTCTAACTTACTTTCAACCCTCTTGGGTTGACTTCCCTCATTGGACCATTCATAGTTATTTAGCACCATCTCGTCAATAAGATTGTAAGCCTCATCTTTAGTGTTATTCATAAGTGTGCCACCTGCTACTGCGTCTATAGTAGACAACACTGATTTAGTGACTTCATTGTAGAAGGCTGGCACTAACATCCTCTATTGAAGGCCATGACATGGACATAGACTTAATAGGTCCTTAAAACGCTCCCGGACTTCATATAGCGATTCATCCTCCCTTCGATTGAAAGTGGTGATTTGGTTTCTTAAACTTGCCGTCTTACTAGAAGGAAAGAGTTTAATAAGAAAAACCTTGGTGAGCTCATCCCATAGTGTGATGTATCCAGAAGGCAGAGAATGTAGCCATGCTCTCGCTTGTCCCTAAGTGAAAATGGAAATAACTGCAATCATATAGCATTGGTGGAAACACCGTTAAGCTTTAATGTGTCGCACACCTCTAAGAATACCGAGAGGTGTCAGTTAGGATCTTTTAGCGATGTGCCTCCGAATTCGGATTATTGCACCATGTAACTAATACCTGGCCTCAAGCTCAAAGTTGTGGGCTTCCATGTTGGGTCGAGTAATACTAGAGGCAATGCCTTGGACCCCTGGGTGACAAAAGCCCAAAGCATCCTTCTTTAGTTATCTCCTCCTGCCGCCATCGTTGAAGAGGCTCCTTGAGTTTTAGCTCTTTGCTCCTCTAACTTCAACTTCTTTCACCTAGAGCGAAAAGTCCTTGCTATTTTTGGATTAAAGTCAAACAGAAAGGAACTTTGCATATAAGTGGAGAAATCCTGCAAAGATCACCACAAAGCACTACCAACACTAATCAAGAAAATACAATGAAAAAGAAAAACTCAAAAATACTTCATCAATCTAAATAGGCGAACTCAATATCCACAAATTGGTTCCTGGCAACGGTGCTAAAAATTTGACACTACCGTAAGCAAATGGGTGTTGTAGTGTAGTTTTAATATCATTCTCACAGGGACCAAATGTAATCTACTGAGTTTTAACTGATTATAAAAGGCTAAGGAACCAAATTTCCATGGGTTATCCCAACTATTGCTACTTAACTTTCGAGAAATTCAATCAAATTAAAAGTATCTAGGGAATTGTTTCACTTAGTAAACAGTTGGATCGTTGGATTTGAATATGCAAGTTACCTAGAGGTGTGTGATTCAAAGGAGTGCAATCGAACTAAGAATTCAATCTTTTCTTTTGAAACAAACTGAATTGCCTAAACTTAAAAATTCAATTAGCATTCTTTCAAATATCGTTGGTTTTAGTCTTGGTTATGGATTTTTAACTGCACGGATTTCCTCTTAACAAATAACTCGCTTTTAAGAATCGTTAAATTAAGTTCTAACTTTTTCTCCTAACAATGAGTTTCTCCTTTCAGTACTTCACTCAACTACCCATTATATGAAAGTAAATGTGGCCAAATTTTACTTAAAACAATTCATCCACAAGCTAGAGTTTAATCAAACCAATTTTGATAAAGCACAAATATTAAAAATTAGAGATCTAATATCAATACTTTGGCTAACAAGTCCCTAAATTAAGTAAAACTACTCACACATAATTGAAATTAACAACATCTAAGCAAGAGTTTAAGAAAAGATTAGAAGGGAAAGAAAGCTTAGCAACTATGGTGGTATTCAATGCCTTCCCAATCTCCAAGCCTTCAAGTGCTAGTCTTCCACTCCAATTTCCTGTTACTCTGAAGAAAACTTAAAAATCCTAAAACTAATGATAGAAGCGCGATAGAAGTGACTGCTAGATATCTTGACTCTCTTCCTTTTGCAGTCGAAAAACCCTATTTAAGCCAGAACTCGGTCGTCCTCGGCCCCAAGATGAAGGAAGGTAAAGAGGCATGTAGTTTCAAGCTTACCATGGAGCATCCGTGTTTGGCTTTGTGTCAAAATTCTTTGGCAGTTCTTTCTTCTCTACGGGGATAGTGGCTAGGGATATCTGTCATGAGTCAAAACATACTCAACTGGGGTCAAAATAAGGGCAAAAATATCCAAAAACCTGCAAAATACAGAAAAGAATCATAACCAAGTGTAAAACGGAATAAGAACGTAGATTATAGCATGAAGTTCATAGTTCTCCGTAAAAATGCAGCAAAATGACCCCTAAATGAAGTGTACTCAAAGCATTTATCACCAGAATCTGAATTTGAATCAAACTCTTCGGAGCAATGCTCTAGCTCCTCTGCTAGACAAGGAGATGTATAATTGCTAAAAGGTGATTTTACTGAGAGAAAAAGCTAGCTAAAACCCTAGGCATAAAGGTAAATAATAAGATACTAAGAAAGAAATGCAAATGGGTTAAATAGAGAGCATTGGAATGGGCAACGACTTCATGGCAGCCGTCGGTGCTTCTAAATAAGAAGGTGCATGATGTTTGTGGAGGGTATTTTTGCAAATTTTGTGTTTGAAAGAAAAAAAAATAACGAAGTGAAACAATTGGATCTGAGTGACATATACTATGAATGAATAATGATATATTATTTCACATGATTTTAAGCCAAGTTGTGTGATTCATCAAATCATCACGATCCATTATCCTAACTCAAGTCCTATCATGTAATTTACATCACCTCTCCATCATGTGGGTCTCAGCTTAGCTAACAATTGTTTATAAAAGATGATAATGGATTAGCCACCGAGGGAGATTAGTTTAGACTTTTGAGTTTTCTTGCATTGTTTTTTTTTTTTGGGTTAATGAAAGATTTGTAATATAATTAAAGCAGCCTTTCTTTGACTAATTTCTCGTGTGTTGTCCTAATATTAGATAGAAAGAAGGTTCTTGTGCATAATAAATTCCACAGTATTGTGGACTGAATACTAAGTTAACACGTCACCAACCAACTAGTTGCACAATTGGCCTGCATAAAAGCATGACTAATCATAATGTGAGTACTTAGTTGAAAACAAGTGTGTCTTGTATCAATACTTATACTTCCTAGGTTGCTTGATATGTGCTTGCATTGCTTGTATGATTATGCTATTTTCTCCTATAATGTGAGTTTTCATAAATCTCACTTCAGTTATTGATTGAATCCCATTTATTATCACCATTACTTCTAGCACAAAAATTGATGCTACTTCTAGGTCAAACTATTATTGCTGCTTAGAGGAATCTTCTTTCCTTATTGCGGATAATTAACCTCCTACTGCCAATTATGCCCTCTCCCATGCTATGCAATATGACTGTCTATGGTCGATGGTTGAATTGTTTGGTGTAGTGGATGGAGGGATAGTGTTAGTTTGTGTCTAACGTGTCTTTCAATGCGTACTTTTTTTTTTTTGTTGTTGCTCTGAGTAGGTACTAGTTCAAATTGTTATTTCATTGCAAAAAACCATATTTTTTTTGGTTAAATCCATGATAAAAATCATGCATTCATAGTATGTCTTCTAGTGCACTTTGTGTATATAGTTCCATGAACAAAAAATAATTTTTTTAAAAAATAAATCATACAAAAAATAAGAAAAAGCAAGAAGAGGACTACAAAAATTATATAAAACTATTCCAGGCGATAGACCTCTGGGTGCCATAGGCCCAAAAGCTCCTTCTAGGTCTGATTCTTATAATGACCTCATCTTTTGACTCTAAACTGAAAATTCATGATGCCACTTTAGGCCATGTAAGTTAAAAAAAAAGCATATAATGCAAATCTGATCATAGTCCATGTGTACATTTAAGATAGCTCTTTAATCACATGTTAGTCCAATTTGCATCACATCCATCTAGGATAGTCCAGTATATGTGTATTAACCGTCAATAGTTAGTTGACAATGGATACATCATAGGTCACTTAGATTTATGTCCTAATCTATCTGGGGCCAATTCATGATTACATTAGCAGCCGTGGTAGGCCATGGATTTATAGTCTATGATCCATCTTGCATACACTAGTCATCTTGCATACATCTCACTAGACCACATTACAGAAGCCCCTCCACATAAGTGTCAGCCCAACATAGGACACTTCAGAATCACCATAAGACCCTATCCATCCTAGCCATTTTAGCGTAACCCTAATTATCCCATGTAGATTAGTTCAGGTAGACAAGGAAGGCCAGTTAGCATAGTCTAGCTTAGAGTCCAGTCATTAGACTTGCATCTCCAACCTTGAGTCAAGTTTAACCCATCATGCCATCATAGCTAATTCCAAGTTCTTAATGCCAAAACTGCTAACCTCATTTGTCCTTTATTTTTAACCAAACCCACTCGCCGGTGATTGGGAAGTCTGAGCTAAAACTGCTTTGCTGGTTATTCTCTGGAAGTGGAACCCTTGTAGACATCTGAGGTGATTTTTGAGAGAGGTGCACAACTCGCAGGTGGCCGGGAAGTTTAAGCTAAAGCTAAACAGGTAAACTGAGTGGCATAAGCCCTGATGTTCGTTGTGTGAAATATAACATAAGTTCACTCAAGACTCATTCTAAAAATGCAAACTACCATATGCTTGCCAAGATTGTCAAATTTTCCATCACTATAAATACAATGTACAAATAGCAGTTAAGAAGACTTTACTTGGGTTGTAACATGTGCTAACAGGGTTAAGGGAAAAGAGTGGATAAATGAATTTGAGCAATGCAGAGCTACTTAGCCAACTAGTGAGCAACCAATCAAAGCATCAGTTACCCATGAAGTTCACCAACACTACAAATCGCAACAATGCAATGAATATCCTCTACGAGTTAAATAGGCAGTGATTCACAAAGATAGGAAATGAAATGAGTATCTCTTTTTTTTCCTTTTTTTCCTTTTTTTTGGCTTTCTTTTCTCTCTCTTTTTTTTCAACATGATTTTTCTTTTTCTTTCTTTTTTTAGGAAATGAAATGAGTATCTCAATTGTCAAAAGCCATATGATCTCTAACTATCAGCCCACAACCTAATTCATATATGTACAACCTAAACAAGAGGGGAACGAAATCAAATGCTCAATGTTATCAATCCCCCAACAAACTAACATACCAGCTGCTTTGAACTCAATTAGCCCCAAAACCATCCACTACATAGATGAAGTAATGTTGTATAGACTTAGGTTAAAGGTAATAGGCCGCAAGTACATGGTGATGTTGGAGCAAACAAAGGGCAAACTCATACTAGGCCAAGCTACGAGGTTATATTCCCTTAAGACAGGCTAAGTGAATCCAAATTTGTGAATGAAATTAAATTATGTTAGTTATGTAACCTATTAGATAAAAAATTCAAAGATTTAATCAAATCAACCAATTTTCTAACTCAAGAACTAATCTAGCACCTTTCTTTAAATGGGTGATTCCAAAAACAATAATCGAATGTTCAAACCCCTCTTTCAACGTGGAATGATATTCTTAAATCTAATCAACTATCATTTCTTAAGGGTTTTTGATTAATCAAAGATCATTAAGACTATGATTATTAATTCTTAGGGGTTGCTTAAATGATGAGTCTTTCTCAAGATCCCACACACTTAAGTCAAATCTGAATTTTCCCACATTCAATTTCACCCTCCAATCCTTCACTAAATGTATAAAACAAGCAAGAATTTGATCAACTTTCCCACCAGCAATTCAATACCTAACATTGAATAGAATTAACCCAACAAATCCAAAGCACTTTTAGATCAAACAAGAATAGTTTCAATCATGAGAACTCAACCCAATTATGAGATTAACAATTTAAAATTTAATATTAAAAACAATACTAAACTGAAAAAGCATGAATATATAAAGAGAAAAGAGAGGAGAAGGGAGAGGAATTGCTCAGCTGATGTGTGTTTACATTAGGTAGATGCAAACTCGATCTGAAATTCTTGCAAATCTTCCCTTCTAACTTGTTGTCAAGTCTCTCTAATGAAGTCCAAATCCTAACCATATTGTTAATTATGGTGGCATGGAATGAGGATGTTAGAGAAGCAGTCAAAACCAACTTTTATTGTAGAAATGAAGGCTACAAACGTCCCGAAATGCTTGGAACTTGAAAAGCTGCAAAGAAATCAAGTCGTCTCAAGTAACAAGGACCAGCATGGCCTAACCATGGTGCCTACTGGCCTAGTTGGCCAGTCTTTGTTCCTTTTACTGCTTCTCTTTGATCGTCCTAGACTATGGTTCTGGCCACAGTTTGTCCATATTGGATGTCTTTGAACCTCTTTTGCTACCTTATTTGATCTATGAGGCCTTGAAATCATCATTCTAGTCAAACAGCTTGGCTTACAGAGTCATTATCTGCAAGCACTCACAAAACAAGCAGAACCAAGCATAATGCTAGAAATAAAGGCATAAATCATGCAAGTAATATGTTAATGTCCTAAAATAACTCCCAAACACTTATAAAATCCTAAGAAAATATGACATTCATTATGTAAGAATATGTATATGGCCAAGGGTGTATATGAAGGATTCACAACTATGACGGACATGAGCTTGAAGGGGTTAGCAACGGGCATAAACACGTATCACAAGGGTAGGCTATTTGGCTATGTGGCTAAAATGTTAAAAAGCAAACAAATGCCTACATCATATCAAATATGCACATGTGAATATGATTTTGAACAAAAGTCTGGGCAAGTTTTAGAGATGCAATATGGAAGAATTGCACACATACAAGAACATAAGACTAATATTACGAATTAGTCTAAAGAAGGGTCAAAATCTCATCAGATATCTACCAAAGTCTCAATTAGCTCACGAAATCACTATCATGTACTAACATTAATGCTAAAGACTCCAAGGGGCTAACATAGTTCTCAATCAAGATAAGGAGCAAAACAAGAAAAACACAAGCTTAAAATGCAGCACACTAGAGTAAACAAAAAGAAACCTAAAACTACACGCCTTAATATGTATGCAAACTAAAAAAATAAAATAAAATGGAAAACGTGAAACTAACATTCCCCCATGCTTAGAAAAAGCATTATTTAAAGGAAATAAATTAAGAGAAAGGAAGGGGGAAACAAAAGAGAACAATCTGACCAGGCTAGGTGTTGGATGCACAAGCCTGCTTGTAAATAGGGCAAATGAAGCATCAACGACTCTATCGCACTTAAGATTCAGCTTATCATAGTATACACTATCAATGCACATAAAAGCTTGTTGAACTCTACAGCATGGGATTCACAAGCATGGTAGTAAGAGAGTATAAAGATAATCTCAATAAAGAAAGACAGTGCTCTCTTCACCACACAAAATGGCGCAGGAAAATCAAAAGAGAAAACAAAGAAGGTATTCCAAATGATGTTTTTAGGACCATCCACTAGGTATATGCAATAGGGTCAAGGGATGCATTATACCTACGAAAGTAACCTAGGGACACAAAATTATTAACATTCCCACCAAACACGTCAAACATGTTATCCTCATAACCCAAATCAAAATTAGCATCACAAATCATAGGATTATCAATGGGCTCATCAAGATAATGTTCAGGGGATTGAGAGGGGTAGTGAACAAAGAGGGATGCATGTGAATTAACAAGGGAATTGGGTAGAACACTATTATGAAAACCAAGGCTAGGAGACTGCTCATATATAAACACATCACATTACCCCTCTAATGGAGTCCAAACTAGACCATGCACCGCATCAAAAGTATCTTCTGATTCAAAACACACATCAACAACACCAAACTTAACAACAAACCCAAAAAGTTCACCTACCTGAAGCCACGTGCACTGAGTTAAAGGAAACGATAAATCATATAAGGTTAAGAAAACATAACTATTATCCACGGATGATGCAAAGTCAGGTTAAGCATAGCATACACAGTAAGGGCATACATTTATGCGATGGTTAAAAGAATTATGCATGTCACACCAAAAAGGGTCATACAAAGATCTAGCACAGAATGCACAAGGATGAGAAAATGAATATCCAGACACACGATTGGTCTTCTCAAACTCAAATGAATTGCAAGAAATCTACTCAAGCAAACACCATGGCTCATCAACACTTTTGGCAAGAAAACTCCAATATTATATAAGAGTATGAGTTTCACTACACAACCTCATCAACAATGTCCAAAATTTCAGTTGACCCACACAATAACCACTTTGAGCAAGAAAAGCATGGGAATGGTTCAAATACTCTAAAATAATTCATGCTCGAATTGGGAAAAATGGAAAATTACCATTGTTTTTTCTTAACATTTTTTTAACTTTTTAATTTTTTTGGTTTTTCTTTTTAAAGAAAAACAAAATTCTTAGTCCAACCTCTTGAGAAAAACCCAATATTCAGTAGTTACCCTCGATAATGGCTCCAAAAACATTATAAGGCCACAACCGCCCATTGGAGTTGTAATAAATTATGGTGGTCTCCTAGAAGGACTAGGTCAATCTATCAGGTTATATTCCCTCATAATTTGACAATGAAATTAAATTATTCTACTATATGATCTAATGGATAAATAATCAATGATTTAAACAACGTAGACAATCTCTCAATCTATGTGTCAATCAAGTACTTTTTCCTTAACCAGTTCTTTTAAACTAAATCCAAAGTATCACAACCCTCTTTTAAGATGAAGTGAAATACCTAAATCTAACTAATTGCCATTTATCAAGGGCTCTTGATTTGTTTAGGCTCATTAAGCATGTGATTATCAAATTTATGATTTCGAAATTGGTGTGACTTTCTCAGGCTCCACACAATCAAGTCAACTCCTAGGGTTCAAGTATCAAATTTCAATTTCTAGTACTTCACCCAATACCCAAAACATGCAAGAAAGTGATTATATTTCTCACAAAGCATTAAACCTCTAGGAATCAATAAAATGACTCAATAGATTTCAAACCCCAAAGACATCAAGATAAGAGTGGAAAAATTAACAATTATTTGAAGAAATCCAAGATTAAACAATAAAAGCTAATCTAAATTACAGAAAACATAAATCCTAAAATGAGAAAACAAAAGAGAAGAGAAGAGAAGAGAAGATAAATACTCATCCAAAGATTGTGCTTGAATATGTTGATTGCAAGCCCGATATGGAATCCTCTTAAGAACTCCACTTCAATTCGCTTTCTGTCCCTAAATCCTAATCTAGATGGTGAATGTGAAAGTAGATTGAATAGAATTATGAATGATGGCTAAAAATAGGTTTTTATTGCGGAAAACGCATCTGCCAAACATCAAAATGCCTAGAAGTCGAACAACTGCGAAGAAAACTAGCAGGCACGAGGGAAGGGGGCCACTATAATTTGACCGTGGTGCCCATCATAGACCATGGTACCTAATGAATGGGTCGTGCTCTCTTGTTTGCCTTGCTGCTTCTTCCTCGATCCTCTTGGACCATGATAATGGTGACGGTACGCCCCTGTAATGTGTCATTAGGCCTCTTTTGCTACCTTCTTTGATGTACAAGGCCCAATAATCATCATTCTACTCACATAACATGGCTCACAAATTCAAAATCTATAAACACTCTCAAAACAAGAAAAACTAGGCGTAATTGAAGAAATAAGGGCACAAATTGCACAATTAAGCACACTAGTGGCATAAAATGGCTCCAAAACTCATAAAATCCTGGACAAATATGACATTCACCAATAGCTGACCCATTCTTTATTTCCTTTCCTTGGTTAAGACTAACAAGTAACAAAGTAGTTTTAAGTGGCTTACTTATAGCTAACTCCAGTTAAGACCACAAGCATCTTGTGGGACTGTCAGTGCTACTATGTTACTGCTTGTAAACAAATAAACACGTTGCAATACTTGTAAGCATGTAGTGGCTACGTTATCTATAGTTATATCTTATGAACTTTTAGCCAATTGTATAAAGATTTGAACTTAAGTGACTAAGGTGTGTGATTCGAGGTGTTAACTTAGTTTGCTAAGTTTTATTACATAAGTCTTTCAAGTACAATTAGCTCCAGTTTGAGCCCTTTTATTTATTGCATTTAATGAGGAACTACAGCAATTTCAATTCAACACACTTAGACCATTCCTTAAGTTCACATTTTATACCTTACTGAATAACACTTTCTACCCTTAGGGCTTTCTTCAGAAAGCCCTGGGAATGTGACATTCCTATAAGGAGGGAGGAGTGTTAAATTTGGTGCTATTAGAACCATAGGTTTGTGTAATACCCCTACATTTTCAGAGAATTACTTTTAGAAATATCTTTTTATACAGAAGCTTAAAAGTCAGACGTGCTACACCATGTCCCCTAAGGGGTGACACAAGGCTCATACTATGGTAACATTGGTTGTAATAAGAAAAGAGGCCACAAGGAACTAATCATTTTATTCGGATTGGACACTTCGATAGAGCTATTAATGTAATTCATATATTATAAAAATAATTATCACTGTAAATAGTAAGCTTATATCTTTTATGTGTGATCTCTCCCAACACTTGAAGCCCTTTTTAGATGAACCTGAAATACAAAGAACAAAAATAGTAAGCCAAATAGGCCTAGTACAAGATGGCGTTATACAGTAAAATAATTTAGTGCATAGCTAAAGTCATTGGCACGAAGGTTTAAGAATGGCAAGGTGAATGTATTATTATTAATGCTAAGAAGTCCCAAGGTGGTGCATTTTGATCATCTAATTATCCAGCCAAAATGATGGGGACCATCGTGCCCAAGCTTCATGCACACAATCAGCAAGCCCTCACATCCATTCAACCCCCAAGGAGGCAAAAGAAGTTCATGCCTTGGTCAGAAAACACATGTACTCAGTAGAAGATGAACTACCCAGTTCGTCCTATTTCTGGCCCGGTTTTGTTTCTCTGTTGAAGCAAATTGTGGGGGGGAAAATTTCCTGCATGCACCACCCCCTTAAAGCTTAAGATCTTAGCTTTCCAACAAGACCTTTTTCAAGGCATTTGGAGTCTATTTGGTCAATCAACCAAGCCCAAAACCGAAGACAGTGCACTACAGGGCGCCATCCAGCACTGTCCGAATCAAGGAAATGTTTGGCCCACCAACTCAACTCCATTCTTTCTGAAATTTTGCAGCATGAAAGGAGACATAAATAATTATCAAGTCATGGGTTCAAATCCCATTCAAAGCACCCCCTTGTGTTGGTTTTATCCAGCCAAAAGGACAAGAAAAACACCCCTTTACTCGGTTTGTTACTAGCCGGTACAAGGGGCTGTTTTTCTTGGATTTTGCTTGTCAACTTGCCTCCCCACCTGCTGAATGACTCATCTTGCTGCAACCTAGGACTCTTGTAAGCTTGACACCTCATTTGGGAGGCATAATAACCTCTAATGAGGTGGATTAAGCTAGGTAGTGAGGTGTTTAGCTAGTAGTGGCTGATTAGATGTGTTTCTCTTCCCCACATGTACTTAGCTTTGTGTTTGCTGCATAGGAAGAGAGGGAAACTCGACCATAGCATGTTAAAAGGCAGCTTGGTCCTTCATTTGTAATCAACTTTGAATGCATGAGCTTGTGAGTTCACAAAAAACTCTCCACAAAATTCCTAGTCTGTATCTTAAGTGTGGCAACTTAAGTGGTGTCTAGGTCCCTTTATCTCAATTAGGTGGTGATTTGTATCCTAATTGATCTAATGGGATTGCCCAAGTATCCAACAAGAGTGGCTCCTCTTGGATTATCTCTTGGAGGTGCTTGTTCTATCCGTTCTCTCTACTTCTCTTCTTCATTCACTTACTTTCCTCCTTTAACCTCCTTAGCAAGTGCAAGGACTTGGGTGAGCTTGGGTTGTGTTCTTGCAAGCATACATCACAAAACAAATAAAGGAGTAGTATTCTCCATAATCCAAAATCCACATTCCCACTAATTTTCTTAGCTGGCACTTCTTGGGCAATACAAGCCCAACTTCTCAACCAAAAATTGTCCCACTTTTGTAACTCCACATGGTGATGATGACAATATTCTTTTTTCCCATCTTAATAATGATGAATTTTTGGGGTATACATCCTTTTCCTCTGAAAGAAAGTTTCATCCCTGAAACTGCTATCCATTGTCAAATTCTCCAATCAAACCTTGCCCAAAAAAAGTCTCTAAATCCATCTATTTTGTCATATATTTTGATACACCTCTTCATATACTGAACTTAATACTTGAGATCTCCTTTTGATTTTAGGCCACAATGGATTCAACACACCCCTAAAATTTACAGATGATCCAATTATCATACAAACTCTTTACTCTCTATTTAGTTCCATTAAAACAATCAGAATTACCCTTCGTATAGATATAAAGCCTAAACTATTTAACTCATAAACAAGTAAGATAACTCTATGTATAGTTTCCTTGATATCAAATACCATATGTGAATACCATTAATTATACCATTGTCCATGTCTATATGATGCCCATATAATATCCCAATTATCATATGTATTTTCCAGCTTTAACATTTATCTATCTTTCGTATTGTATAAATAACCTCAATGATGATGACAATCAAACACATATTTATATACTCACATGCGTACCTTCACATTAGGAAATAAACTTTTGCCCTATATTGGCACTCATATAAAATAATATGTCATGATCTCAACACCTCATGTCACTTTTATCATAAGTACATGACTATTAGTCATAATCAAAGGTACAAATAATTCCACATACACACCAATTCAGCATGAATTCAACCGCAAAAGAATATCTTCTCAATGAACTGTCAATCCTTGATGAACTATAAACTCCAAAGGGTCAGCCAACACCCATATAACTTTAAACAACTATGGATAAATATAAGCTAGCTTAGCCCTCATTAATGCAAAATAGCAAAATATATTGCCATGTAGACTAGCAAAAGAGAACCATCCAAATCGAGCATATCATGCTACCAAAATGTATAAAATATTTTAGAGTTTCATACGTCTATGCTTCCCTAT
>NCQV01104890.1:237-31808 GCA_002740545.1 Lophocereus schottii | reverse complement strand
AGGACAGACTCGAGCTATGCATAGTTGTCTTTGAGCTCAATTTAAGGGGTCATGTTGTGGTAATTGGGTTGTGTACTATAAATGAAAGTGTCGTATCTGTTCTTAAGCTTTTCATATTGGGGTTTTATAGCTCAATTAGAGGTCGGGGGATGAAACATATGGATTTTCTAAAGGAGACTTCAAACGGCAATATAAAGGAAGAAAGAAATCGTGACATGTGGAAACATTGTTAGGAGTTTCTACATAATTATGGACATTGCAAAGAAATTACAAAGTTTAGTGAGTTTAACAACTTTTATTATGTATAGAAGCTCACATGGGTCGGAAAACCAAGCTACGTGGGCACGAGAATGAAATTTGAGTAGTCGGGAGAGCAATGACTCAAGATCAACGTCTATCGGGCCAAACTAGGGTTATATGAGCTTTCATGAACCTCACAACACCCCTCTTGGCATTAAACTTTTTATTGTTCATTTCAGAAACACCAAAAATCCATATTCCATTTATAGTAGAGCTGGGAAACTGCTCAGGTTGGGTCGACCCATTTAATAAACGGGTCAATTTCGTGTTGGTGTTAAAATGGCCTAAATTTGCTTCAAATTGAAAAATAACATGATTTCATGCTAAACGGTCTAATCGTGTTGATTTCGGATCAAAATTGGTTCGGTTCTGGTCAGGCTCGGGTTTCTCTCAATAAATTTGGGTCGGGTTCGTGCCATCTTATTATGTTGGGTCAGACATTCCCAGCTCTAATTTATGTCCATTAAAGTGCTTTCATTATCACCTGTACTATTTCATTTTGGCCTATTTTGCTTCAATTTGTTTCACTTCGAGTTCAATGACCCCAACTTATTTATTTTTTCAAAATTATTTTAGTATAACTTATCTTATGTGAAATTGTTTGAATTATGAATGCCCTTTTTATTGATCAATTTCCATAAAATTACAAGTCATTAAGTGAAAGTTGTTTACTAACTGCATTTACCTATGATTGCATTTATTAAGCAAAAACGGGACCTAGTCTATTGCTTCCTGTTATGATGAGTACTATCAAGTGAGATTGAATTTTAAAGAGTTCATTTACGCTTATTGCCTGTATCTTTAGAAATCAGCACCTATTTATCGAACTTATAATGTTTTGGTAAGTATAACAATGAATCAGTTTAATCAGTGATTTGTCATATAATTAGTGATCCGATCAGTTATCAGTTACAAAGCATTGCCCTTCAGTTACCCGCGCGGCTTCAGGCTAAGTCCCCTAATTTGCTTAGTTGGTGTGCACCTATCCATAGATTGTAACAACATCAAGAGGGTTCACCATTAGATAATAACTAGCAATTATAGTTTACATTCATCTTATTCACTGTTTTAACTTAAAATGAATTGTAAAGCAGACGCCCAATCAATTTATGTAGAGATCATTTAATAATACAAGAATGCATGTACTGAGCTTTGTCTCACAATTTGAAATGTTTTTCATGTTTTGTTCTAGGCAAATGCTCAGTGAACCACCGTCATGGTAACAAACCAACTAAAGAAAATAAGTTGAGCAAGGAAATCTGGATGGATCAACAGTTATATAGTTCATGCATATTTTGAAGCTGTATTTTGAAATCTTCAATGGATAGAGGTGCAGATTATATGGTGAATTATTTTACTATGGTGTATAAACTTTATGATGGTTAACAGTTGACTGTATATGGTTTGATCATGTATGAACGTGTATGGTTGAAGCTATGCCTAAGTAAGTTATTTCTAGTACACATGCTTCAGGCCTTGTCCTTTTGGATGACTGTAATGCCCCGATCATTGGGTTTGTCAGTTGTAATTGAGTGAATCAGAATAGTGACTGTAAACAGTGAAACATGCTTAATTAAGATGCATTATATTTTTGTATCAGAGTCAGGTTTGATCTTTCTTGATGGAATATAGAGTATGGAGAGTGGAGTTAGGAGAGTGAGCAAGTTGATTAATGAGGGTTATTGTGATATCATTGGAGATTTATGACATTAGAGAATTATAACAGTAAAAATTCCTATTTATCTCTGCCATGTTCTTCACTTATGTTCGTCCTTGTTAGATGGATCCATATGTAGTGAATATGATGTCAAGGACTTCTGTGGCTATTCACATGTCTTTACTACATACTAGTGCCGTAGCCCACATGCAGACCCTTTTTTTGAGTTTCATATACGGTCCACACACGTAGGTTTTTGTGGACCTTGTCTATAGTTGGCCCTTGGGTTGAGTTTAGGACCCGATATCATGACTTGATGATAACTCGAGCCTTAGGATGGCACGAACCTAGATTCCAATTTCGCGAGGCTTGGGCTAATATTATCACTGGGATACTATTAACGGAGGAGTTTGAGCTGAGAGGAAATAACATGGACACTCTACAGTATCTATTTTTATTACACTTTATATCTCTTCCATCATCACCATTTGCATCATCACCATTTGCACCAAGCACTCGTCAACCGCTTGAGAACCCAAAGCCATCGGGACCTAGAGAGGAGAGCCCTATATCTGATGGATCAAATGAGGCCCTTATTGTTATAGATCTTTTTAATACACCACAGTTTAGGTCTGATGGTGACCTCATGGAAAACTTAGAGTAGGACCTAGAATTGGGGAAGCATCAGCTTGATCATGGTGATCAGAATGCAGAGATTGGTGCTTTACACAATAGTTTTGACTCGAGCGGGGAGCCTGGAAATGAGTCTGACCTGGACTATGATGCATCTACGGATCATTGGATTCACTTATACTATATGTAGACATCTCAAATGGATTACTTTTTAAGCTCACATGTATATAGATTACTTTTTGAGCTCACATGTATATAGTATAGCCATTTGGATAGATACATTTTGTGTAATTTATGACATTGTATATAGTTACAAAGGCCTTTCCGGTTGATTTGACTAGTCTTGCCTACTTCTGGGAATGTGGCAGACTTAGTCTATTGGGGCTAAATAATGTTTTAGTTAGGAGGTAAGCGTAAAGGTTAACCTTGGGTGCCTAGTTAAATGTAATATTCCTTGTGGAACCATGTATATATATGTATGCGAGCAATTATGGCAATGATATAATAAAGCTTTGTGTAATGTTTTAATAATACTAGGGCCAGGATAGTTGTATCTATTGTGCATATGTATCTTATATGTTGGTTGTAGTCAGTTGACTGAATTATTTAACTAGATAGATAGTCAGAATATCAAAATATCTGTAAAATAATATACAACCCCACATAGAAGAAAATTCAGATCATGGTCAGGGGTCAGGTGATCAAGTTTTGTGTAGTGTGCCAATAACCCCTAGTTAAATGCCCTCAATTCCCCCTGAGTTGGTGAGCAATATGGGAACTCTAATTATTAATAGACTTTGGTCTCTAAGCTTATGAAACGAATAGCCTCAGCAGCTTCTGAAATCCATCATAAAGTCAATACATTAGCAGATAGAGTGGGCAATGCAACCCTAAAGTATATGATGGAAAGTATGGCCCAGTAGAGCTAGAAGCATGGATTAGAGGGATAGGAAAGATTTTTACAATAGTGGAGGTTCCAGAGGATAAAAAGGTTAACATTAGAACAGAAGTAGACTTTTGGTGGAACACTGTTAATAGGCTTTTATAGCCTGACCTCACTTGGAGTAGATTTCTGGAAGAACTGAAGATGAGTGGTAATATGATTGTGATGCAGTATGATAACAAATTTAGAGCTATCCAGGTTTGTTCTAGAGTTTGTATGACCTGAAAGACTGAAGATGGGGAGATTTGAAGAGGGATTAGCTTTCTATATTTGCAACTAGCTAGCTGGTCAACCACTCCTTTGCCTATCAAGAGTTATATGAGCGAGCAGCTAAAGTGGAATGAGTGAAGAGTAGTTGAGGGCCTTGAATGCGATTAATCAGAAGAGGAAGTGGACTTAACAGGGAGCTCTGAGCGAGAGTGTAAACTAAACGAAATCTCCTCCCACTCCTTCCAAGAGTCGTCCTGCAGTCTTAGTAGAGCCCTGTGAGAAATGTGGAAGAACTAACCACACCACTCCTAAGTGCCGACTGAGAACTAACAAATGTATGTGGTGTGCTAGCCTGGAGCACCTCATTGTTGCTTGTCCTCGAAGATTGAAGGCTGTAGACAAGGGCTCCCACCTCCAAGGCCCGTAGTTATAGGAAGGGTATATATGTTAAGCAAGAAAGAAAGCTGCCACCTCTAGGATAGTAGTAACTAGAACTGTCTTTTAATTTCAAATCTATTTTGGGTATTAATTGATTTAGTTGCCACTCATTGATTTATATCCACTCAATATGCTATGCAATTTAACCTTAAAAACAAGGAGACAGAAACCAATTATAGAATCAAGTTACCCAATGAATCTAGAGTTTAGCATCCTATCTCATATAAACTTGTTCCAATTACTATTTGTTGGATATTATTACAATATTCCCTAAAGTCTTGATTTAATTTGACTCGTCAGAATTTGACATCATTACTGAAATGAGCAGGTTGTGTACTTATGGGGTCAAGATAGATTGTAAAGACCTTAAGGTTATTTCAAGGAATGAATGAGGGAGAGAAATATTTTTATGGGCAACAAGAGGAAGAACCTTGTCCTCTAAATTCTGCTATGAAAGCAAGTGAGCTGTTATGTCAAGAATATATTGACTACTAGTGTTATGCTATTGACATCAATTGAAGGAATAAAAAGTAGAAGATATCTCTATACTTTGTGAATTTAGAGATATTTTCCTAAAGAGTTATCGGGATTACCCGTAAAGAGATGTTGAATTTGTGATCGAATTAATCCCTGGTGCCCAACCTATCTCTAAAGCCCTATAACACATGGCCCCAACGAAGCCTAGAAAATTGAAGATTCGATTACATGAGCTATTACATAAGGGGTTTATAAGACCATGTGTGTCACCAAGAAGTTCTCCAGTTCTATTTATATAGAAGAAAGATGGAACCTTAAGATTAAGTGTCGATTACAAAGAGTTGAACAAGATCACCAACAATAACAAATATCCATTGCCCCGAATAGATGGTTTATTTAATCGGTCGTAAGGAGCAAGAGTAGTTTCCAACATTTATCTGAGACCAGGATACCTTCAACTTAGGATTTACTTGAAGACATTCCCAAACCACACATGGGACCCGGGTTGTCCACTATGAATACACCGTGATGTCTTTTGACCTGACTAATGCCCCCACAACCTTTTTAGATATTATAAGTAGAGTTCTCACACCCTATTTGGGCAAGTTGTGGTCATTTTTATAGATAATAACTTCATTTACTCCAAAGACAGAGACGAACACATTACTCATTTGAGAATGTGGTTGAAAACCTTGAGGAAGCATCAATTACATAGCAAATACAAGAAACGTGAGTTCTGATAAGAAGAAGTGGTATCTTTTGGGACAAGTGATTTCAAAGGAAGGGATTAAGGTCGATTTGCCAAAGGTGAAAGCAGTTACAAAGTGCCCAAGGCTCACCAATGTTACTGAGACCGAAAACTTTTTGGGTTTAACCAGGTATTTGGGAATGATTTTTCAAAGATAACATCTTCCCTAACCAATTTGTTGAAGGAAGCTACAAAGTTAGTAAGAAGATAAAATGATAGCTTATACCCCCCGATAGTTCAAGTCTTATGAGAGAAATCACCCTGCCCATGACCCAGGACTTGTAGCTGTGGTTTTTGCACTGAAAATTTGAAAACATTACTTGTATGGAGTACCTTATGAGAACTATACTGATCATGAAAGTTTGACGTACATTTTCATTCATAAGAAGCTCAATCTGATACAAAGGTGTTGACCAAAATTGCTTAAAGATTATGAATTACAGATCTAATATCACCCAAGAAAGGTAAACAATACGGTAGATGCCCTGATAAGGAAGGCACAACATACCCCAACACTATAGTCATTACTCAGTTGAGCCTCTTAAGAGGCCTTGAGAACTTGGATGTTCAATTGGTGTTACATAGGCAAGCATCTAAAAATATCAATGGATCTAACTCTTTTAAGTTGGAGTCTGTAGTACTTTGCAACCTAGGACCAACATTTGTATTTAAAGAAATTATGGAACTCCTAGCAGTCGATGTTGTGAAAATACTAGCAAAGAAATTTACATGAAACATCAGGGGTGGAATGGCGCAGATATTGACGACAAAATCATCTTTTGGGTCATGAAGATCTTCTATAACATTCAATGAGGTGACATACATTAGAAGACTCTTGAAAATAGACTATTGGAGCCGACAGAAAAGCTATGCTAATAAAAGAAGGAGATCCCTGGAGTTTCAGGTTCTCTTTTTTTAAGGTTTTGCCAACTAAGGGTATAAGGAGGTTGAACTGCGAGCTAAATAGATGTCAAGCCTATTGGACCATATAGGTTTACTAAACGATTGAATTCCATAGCTTGTCGACTAGGTCAGCCTATATAACTCAAATATGCACATGACGTGTTCATTACCTCATAACTCAAGCAGTACATTTCAGATCCTGACCATGGTCTCTTAACCAAACCCATTGCGGTCACTAAGGGTTTCGCATTTGAAGAGCACCCAATGCATATATTAGATCACAGGATTAAGCAGCTATGCATCAAGCAGATAACTTTAATCAAAGTACATTAGCCAAATCATACCTTCTTAGAAGCCACTTGGGGAAATTGAGGAAGAACTGAAAGCGAAGTACCCATACCTATTGGAGATAACCTTGCATGTTTTGACAAAGTTCATAAGTTTTGAGGACTAGACACTTTAAGGGGGGAAGGCTATAGTAGCCAACCCTAAATCATGTTTATTAATTTAATTAATCTATGTTATTAATTTTTCATATTTATTTATCTCATTTAATCATCCCGATTGAGAGAATTCATTTTGGGCCCCACTTTGCAATTCGAGTTTCATTTACTGTAACAATTTCGAGTGAATCAATATAGGTCCCGGTAAATATGATTAGGTGATAAATTATTTTTCATAATGTCAAAATTTTAATTTTTAAGTATGTGAAAATTTGGGCGAAAAATTCATTAAGTTTAGCCCAATTCATTCGGGCATGAATTGCGGCCCGATTCATTTTGGGCTCAAATTGTGGCCCAAAAATTTTTATGCAATTAAATTATTTTGGGCTCAAATTGTGGCCCGAAAATTTTTGTGTAATTAAATTAAGTTAATGACCATCATTTGTACCTAATTTTAATCAGTAAAAAGCCCCTTTTCAACTTAAATATCATCTAAGTATCGAAGATAGACATCCAAGTCATTTTCCAGCAACTAAGGCTAGTTTTCTTCTTACTCTCCTCCACCTATTCCACCCTCCCACATGACTACTGTGCTGCTATCCCAGGACTATTTTAGCCAGTTCTGCCACCCTCTGGCCACTAGACATCCATCATTAGCCCCTCTAGCCACCACCCACACACCCCCAAACATCCAACCTCACTTATATCTCCTTTCTCAAGCATCAAAGTGAGTATAACTCTAACCATATCTTGTTGATTTTGATTTGTGTTTTGGTTTTGAATCTTATTTTTGTTATTTTTAATTGTTGATCATGTTGTTTGGATAGAAACAAGAGTTAGTTTGATGTTTTAATTGATTGGTTAATCTAAAAAGCAAGTAAAGATTGAGGTTGTTCATGATCATGCAAGCTTAAGTTAAGATGACGTTTATGGACTATTTTATACTTAATTTGGTAAACTTTAGCATTATAAATGATTGTGGTGATGTTGGTATGGTTTTGGATGAGTTAAAGGTGAATCTAAGTATAACACCCCGAGTGTGGCTTAAAAGGATCAAAGTGACTGCTTATATCAACAAAGGTGCACCTTTCCTTTCGATAAGCCCACTCTTAAAAACTGCACATTTAAGCATGCCTGCTGGGGAGTAATTTTAGGATCAGTGACCTCCTGGGAAGTTTTCCAGGTAGCGTGTGAGCAAGGATGAAGTATGCCGGAAAGGCTTGTGATGATTTGTGGGGCCAGTCGATGATCCTTGAAGTTATTCATCGTAACTGTCCGTAACCTAGGAAGGGGTTAGGGTATTACACTAAGTTGGTCATAAGCTACTTTAATGATTATGCATGGTTCAGCTTACTCTTGTCATAAACCATTTTATTTGTGTGTAGTTGGATGAAAAATGAATCTTTGATGTGTCATTTAACTTGGAAAATGACTTGTTGTGATTCTTGTAAAAAAGGTGGATCATAGAAATTCGCCAATTGGTTATAAGAGGTCATTTTGCCCACTTATGCAAATAAGTAAGCTTATGGATGTCTTCTGAGTTATTTTAAAAAGAGAAGAATTGAAAATTAGATGAAGATGATTATGGAGCACATTTGAGTAATGTGGCTTTGTGAGGTGTTGAGAAGGAACAAGGCATTGTTAAAAGATTTTAAAGGATGATTTTAGAGGGAAATTATGTGAAGAAAAGGGCGAAAGCAAGAACATTAGCGTTGTGAACAGACTCGAACAGAGGTCTTTTTGAGATTAAACTGGCACTGTTTGGCCCATCAAAAATTAAAATTTTTGGTGGGTAGATATATCCGTGAGTTATCTTTCAAATGCTTTTTGAATCACTTTATTCGGAGTTGCCTGGAAAAAGTTATTGCCATTTTGCTAAGACTGTGTAGGACAAACCTGAACTGTGCATAATTGTATTTGAGTTCAATTTTAGGGGTTATGTTGTGGTAATCTGTTTTTGTACTATGAATAAAAGTGTTGCAGGACTTATTAAGATTTTCCTATTGGGGTGTCATAGCTCAATTGTAGGTTGGGGGGTGAAAGCTATGGATTTTCTAAAGGAGACCTTTAAACGGTAATGTTAGGGAAGAACGAAATTGTGATATGTGGAAATATTATTATGAGTTTCTATATAATTGTGGAAATTACATAGAAATTACAATGTTTAGTAAGTTCAACAAATTTTATTATGTATAAAGCTCACATGGGTTGGAAAATCGAGTTACATGGGCACAAGAATGAAATGTGAGAAGTGGGGAGAGTAACGACTCAAGATGGATGTCTATCGGACCAAACTAGGATTATTTGAGCTTTCATGAACCTCACAACACCCCTCTTGGCATTAAACCTTTTATTATTCATTTTAGAAATATCAAAAACTTATATTCCATTTATATCCATTAAAGTCCTTTCATTTTCACCTCAATTATTTCATTTTGGCCTATTTTGCTTCAATTTGTTTTACTTTGAGCTCGATGACCCTAACTTATTTATTTTTTTTCAAAATCACTTTAGTATAACTTACCTTATATTGAGTTGTTTGAATTATGGATGCTCTTTTTATTAATCAATTTTCATAAAGTTACAAGTTATGGGAATGAAAGTTGTTTACTAACTGCATTTACCTGTAACTATAGTTTTTAAGCAGAAACAGGGCCTAGTCTATTGTTTTCCATTGTTAATAAGTATAATCAAGTGAGATTGCATTTTAAAGACTTTGGGTACATTTATTGCTTGTATCTTTATAAATTAGCACATATTTTTCAAAATTATAATGTTCTAGTAAGTACATCAATGAATCAGTTTAATCAGTAATTTGTCACATAACTAGTGACCTCATCAGTTACCAATTACAGAGCATTACCCTTCAGTTACCCACGCAGCTTCAGGCAAAATGCCCCGATTAGCTTGGCAAGTGCACACCTATCTATAGATCATAACAACATTAAGGGAGTTCACTATCAGATAATAACTAGCAATTACAGTTTACATTCATCTTATTCGCTGTTTTAACTTAAAATAATTTGCAAAGCGGGTGCCTAATCAATTTATACAGAGATCTTTTAATAATATAGGAATGCATGTACTGACTTCGGCTCAGAGTTTGAAATGTTTTTTATGTTTCGTTTTAAGCAAATGCTCAATGAGTCGCCCTCATGCTAGCAAACCAACTGAAGAAAATAAGTTGAGTAAGAAAATCAGGATGGATCAACAGTGACATAGTACATGCATATTTTGAAACTGTATTTTGAAATCTTCAGTGGATGGAGGTGTAGATTATATGGTGAATTGTTTTTGGTGAATTGTTTTACTATGATGTATAAATTTTATGATGGCTAACGGTTGACTGTATATGATTTGATCAAGTATGAATGTGTATGGTTGAAGCTATGTCTAACCAAGTTATTTCTAGTACACATGCTTCAAACCTTCTCCTTTTAGATGGCGGTAAAGTCCCGATCATTCAGTTTATCAGTTGTAATTGAGGGAATCAGAATAGTGATTGCAAACAGTGAAACATGCTTGATTGGGGTCGTTACATAAGTGGTAGCTCCCTTCTATAAACCTTGGATTACTTAAGAAAGTTAAGTGAGATGCTCCTACGGATGCATGCAACTTTGAATGATAATTATACTGGAGTCTTCCTAACCATTACATAAGTGTTACCTTTGTCGTTCCCGTATGATTGTTGTTAATTGTGCACTATCATTGCTATTTTATGCGTGGACGTGGATAGTACTCGTTGACATGATGTATTCTATGCTCCTTCTTATGCAACCATTATCATCATTGGGTCGATGATATGTTGTGCTTGTGCCATTTAGGTTTCTATTCCTCTTGTAGGGGTAACAACTTGCGCACCTTAGTTAGATTAAACCTCAATACACATAGACAAAAAAGGAGAGAAAGAATCTAGCAGACTTTGGAATTGTTGTGCACATATGTGACATACTAGGGTGAATGATCTGTACATCGTTTGTGTTTTCCTAAGCTTTAATACAAGTCCAAGGGCAAGAACCCTCTTTTAGGTGATTGAAACCCCCCTCCATACTTTGAGTCCTTGAATTTTCCACGAGCCTTAATAGGACTGATATGTTACATATATCATCTAGGCTTACCCGCAAGGCTCAAAGTAATTACCCGCTTGTTGGAGGCCTACCTTCTCAATGAGTTAGCTACCAACGTACCAAGATGGCAAGCAAACCTTAGTTTTGGTACCCTTGTCATTACTCGAGGGCCACTTTTCGAACACATAATTATTTTGCATAGGAAATAAACTGCAAGCTACCTCACAGGCATTCAGAGTCATTATTAGTAACTAGCTTCTAGTCCTTCTAGGAGAGATAGAAGACTTACCTTTTGGTCATAGGTTTCCTAGGTTTGCATTTACGTATGGATGCCTAGGGATCTTCTTATATAATAATGTCATGATATCTTTTTTTGTGCTCCAAAGTGTTAATGTAGCATCAATGTGCAATGTGATGCACATAGAAATGTATGTGACCATTTAGATTTGCTATGAAGGATCATAGATGTTCTCGTTGATAAATTACTGAATGAATGAAATTTTGTTGTTGCTTTCTTAGCCTGGGTATGGGTGAGTGCATCAAATTAGTTGACTTATATGGTTGGCTGCACTTAGATCCAATGACATGATCTTGTGGCTATAGGGGCTTACCTTCTTGTGTCTACCTTTGTAGTTTTTAGGCTTAATAAGATGGCATGCTAATGTACTCATTATTACAATTGGATTCTTGGCCCTATGCTCATTGAAGAAGTTTGGTTAGTCAACGGTTGGAATGGTTCATATGAGCGCAATGGCATAAAATGATTAAGTTGTCTTATGTTATATTTGACACGATACGTTCTAGTATTACTTAGTAACTTATGAGCATTTCAATAGACATGATAATGCGCTCGATGTGCACATGGTCATAATAAGGTCTATGTTGATAATTGAGCTTCGAAATATGATTGTCAACGTGGTTTATTGAAGTATACGATATGATGTGACTTAGTTGTGTTGGGTACATACTTTTGATATTCTAATAGAGTTTCACAGAGCTTTTTATAATGTCTCTGAGCATGTCATTCTATTCGTATGTTCCATGATTTAGAGACAATGAGTTTCATACAGAGATCCTAGAATAGAACCTTTCATTAGCTAAGCTAATTACCTGGTCTATTCAATGGTCCTTTTAACTATGCACCCACACCATTGGTTTTCTAATTTGTTAATTGCAAGCATAGGTATAATGTTACGCATTGGCCCAGAAACTATGAGTAACTACCCTACTAATCCTATGCTACTTACCATGTAAACCACCAAAACTAGAAGTCTCCTCAATGATGACCTCCATCTAGAATAGCTATCCCGAGTAGCTGAATTTGTAGTCACGCTATAAGTGGATGGTTGAATATAAGAACCTTATACTAAGCGAACCTCTATCTGGAAGCAATCTTACCAACTCCTTTTCGCAAGTCACGTGCAAAAGATGCATGAAACCTCCATTGCTTATTGGTTCATGCTCCTATTAGATCATTTTTTCGCAAGTTATTTCTTCATTTACTAAATTAATAATTCTATGTATTTTCCTTAGTAGTTTACATACCATATATCTGTGACGTTGGTTGATGCTGCTTATTCTTCTTGCCTTGGGGATGTTGATTTGTCAATTTTCTTTGATGTTATTGCAGATTTGGATCTTGTTTGGAGTGTCTCTATCGTTAATGTGATGTTATAAGATGCTATACGATGTCTCAATTACTCTGCTGTGAAATGAGATTGATTTAGTTGATTGAATTGGCATGTCTTTGACCACCCGATTGATTATGTAAATGTGGAAAGTCTTTAGATATGGGCTTATGTTTCTTAGACAAAAGACTGAAAGTATGTGTTCGTTTTAAAATAAGTTTGGATATGGTTATCCAAGTCAACTCAGTTGTGCTCTTCTACACGATTTGCCCTCGGCGACTTAATAAAGTGAGTAGAGACTTAAAGGAGATTAGCAAGGAGGAGACTAGATACTATAAACTTCATTTGCTCTTTTGCAATATTTATCTATTTCTACCCTGAGGGTTGAATTCTTTTGCTTATAGCTTATATGATATGTGCCATGGGTAAATAAGTCTTAAATTTGACCGGTACCTTAGGTATGGAATTTTGAGGACAAAATTCTTTTAAAGGGGGTGTAGTAGTCCAAAAATTTAGGTTATAGTTAATTGTCGAGAGTACTATTCTTATTAGTTGCACTATAGATGTTAGCTATATGAGACTAAATTTTATGCGTTAGTTCAATTTATTAATTTATGTGGATTGTTTTGGTTGCTTCTCAATTTATTTTGTGATTTTGTGGAATTCACGGGTTTAATTAAAATTTGGTCGAAGGCATCATGCGATATTAGCAAAGTGAGCTTGGTTTTTAGACCCCAAATTAGCTTTAAGTTGAATTAGTTACCCGAAAAAAACCTGAAAAAAATTACAGAAACGGGGATCAAAACCCCTATCTCTTCACGAAGGGAGCAGGCTACTTCGCCTTTCCTCCTTCGATCCTCAAAAAATAGAGAAGGCTTAGCAAGAGCGGGCATGGCGGTAGCTGTAAGGGTTGGCGCAAGTGGCGATCACTCAGTGGTCCACCCAGCTGCACTGAGCAGGGCGAGCATACCCCAGGTAAAGCACGAGAGAGAGAGAGAGGGGGGGGAGAAAAAAAAGGGAGGGAGACGTAGTGGACACTGGAGGTCGCACAGGCTGTTTTGGCAATGGCTCCTGACAGATGTCAGCTGCAATTTAGTGGTAAAGTAATGCTTGAAAAGAGATGACGCTCGAGACAGGCACAAAGGAGAGACGTACAGACTTGAGGTTTGACTCCTATCCACTCCAATCCAACCCTAAATTGGCTTTATTAAACTTAAAATTTAGGTAGGTAACTTGTAATCCTTCAAATTAGTGTTCATTTCCAAATTTTTGTTAATTTCTGCCATGAATGAGTTTTAGAATTATTCAATACATTTATGTGATTTGTGCTGTTTTGGAGAAGAAAGTGGATTATATAAGTTTTGGGTTAAAACTAATATGAATTCGAGTTGCAATTTGTTGAGGTGTTGTGATGAGGTAGATTAGCCTATGAATACTGAGATTGATATGATGAATTTCAAAATGCTCCTTGAGTGTTTTTTTTTTTCATGCTCTAATTATCTAACAAGACTATTCTGTCACTATCTGATGGATGTCATATTTGCATAGGATTTTATGAGTGCTTAGGAGGCATATTAGGGGATTAATATGCTTAATTCTATTATTTATGCCCTTATTTCTACTATTACGCTTGGTTTCACTTGTTTTGAGAGATTATGCATATTTTGACTTTGTGATCAAAGTTATGTGAGCAGAATGAGGATTTTTGAGGCCTTAATGATCCAAGTAGATAGCAAAAGAGACCCAAAGACACCCAATGCAGTCAAACCGTGGTCAGAACCACTGATTAGGGAGATCCAAGAGAAATAGCAAGCCAAATGAGGGAGAGCCACTAGGATAGAGGGCCTCATGGTCTGTTCATGATGAGGGCCATAGTCCATGGCAGTCTCCACGGACTAACTGTGGCCAGCCCTGTTATCCCAAGCTTGAAAATTTTCTTCGTGGCTATTTGTGTTTCATGCTTGTGGTGATTTTACAGACTTCATTTCTGCTATAAAAAGACATCTTACTGCTTTATTCATCATCATTCCCTTCCACTCTTCAACATCCATCATATATATTAACATTTAGATTAGATTAGAGGAAGAGAGAGTAAATTGAAGTGAAGATTTGCAATGATTTCATCCCTAGTTTGCAATAATGGTTCAAACGCAATCTTGGTTGAGCATTTCTTTTCACTTCTCTTCTCTTTTCTCATTTTAGATTTATGTTTTGTAATTTTATTATGATTTTGTTGTTTTGATTTTGGATTTACACAAATAATAGTTAATTTCTCGATTTGCTGTTCATCTCTTTGAGTATTTTGGAATTATTCGATTGTTTTATCGAGTCCTAGATGTTTATTGGCTTGTAAGAAATTTGATCACTTTCTTGCATGTATTTGGTATTGGATGAAGAATTGAAAAGTGAAATTCAATACTAGAACTCGAGGATTTGATTTGATTGTGTGGAGCTTTAAGAAAGTCACACCAATTGAGAGACCACAAATTTGATAATCGTATGCTAAATGAACCTAAACAAATCAAGAGCCCTTGAGAAATGGTAATTGGTTAGATTTAGGCATTTCACTTCACCTTGAATGAGGGTTGTGATACTTCGATTGTCGGTTTTAAAATAATCAATTGAGGAAGAAGTGCTTGATTAATGCATATATCAGGTGATTGCTTATTTTGCTTAATTCCAGGATTACTTATTCATTAGATTAGATAGTTGATTAGTTTAATTTGAATATCAAATCTGCTTAGCCTATCTTAAGGGGATAAAGCCTAATAGATCAAGTGAGTCTTTGTGGGAAATAACCCTGATTTGCTACAACTCCACTGCATGTTTGCCGCCTTGTCAAGTTTTTTGGTGCTGTTACCGGGGACTAGTTTTGAATATGGGGTTCTTCTCAATAGGTTTGACCAAAGCATTTTATTTTTCTTGAAAAAAAAAACACACAAAAATGAAAAAAAAAAATTTGAGGAAGAAAAAAAATTGGTAATTTTCCATTTCTCTCAATTTGACCATGAATTATTTTCGAGGTATTTTAAGCGATTAAATGCCTTTCTTGCTCAATATGGTTAATGTGTTGGTAAATGGGAAATTGTAGACATTGTTGATGAGGGTGTGAATAGTAAAACCTGAACTTTTTTAGAGTTTTGGGTTTTTTTTGCTAAAAATGTTGACAGGGCAAGGTATTTGCTTAAGTCGATTGCTTCAGATTCATTTGAATTTGAGAAGGCTAGTCTTATTTCTATATATTCAATTCCTAATCCTTATGCATTCTATACTAGATCTTATGATTCCCCTTTTTAGTGTGATTTGTATGATTCTGTTAACCACGATATGCATTCGTGTCCTTATTGTGCATGTTATGCTCAACCTGACTGTGCATCACCCAGGGATAACACTGATGTCGTCCTGACCTTACCTGATTCATCCTTCCCTTTAGCTCAATGCATGGGGCTCGAGACAGGTGAGCCTTTTGTGGTAGTTGATAGGTGTAGTGTTGTTGATACATGTTTTGCGTCAGATGATATTTTAGATGAGGTGTATGATCTAGATAAGACTCCTTTGGAGGGCTCACGTGATGTATTTATTCCGGAGGTGTCTCCTACCTGTGGTTGTCCTAATGTTCTCACTAATCTCCTTGACCATTCCTATGCTTCACCTATTTGTTCATTGCCCTCTCTATCCCCCGAGTATTACGTTGATGAGCCCATTGGTAATCCTGTGATTTATGATACTAATGTTGATTTGGGCTATAAGGATAATGTGTTTGATATGCTTGATGGGAATGTTGATGATTATGTGTCCTCAAGTTACTTTAGAGGGTATGATCCCTTGATTGACCTGTATTGTGCATACCTAGAGGACTTGCCTAGGAAATTCATGTGGACTACATTTTTTAATGCTTTCTATAATTTTTCTATGGGCATTGATAAGTTTAAGAGAACACTGATTATCTTTAGTGTGATTCTGGTTGTTGCCTTTTACCTTGTGTTTTCCAAATTATAGTCCCAGGAGTTTGATAAGCTCTTGTGTGTTTTGACTACATCTAATTTGGTGGGTTGTGTCTTGAAGTTATAATGGAATGGCTGATGCTCCATTTGGCCTGTTTTTAAGGAGGCCTTAGCATAGGTGTACTAAGCACCTAATATAGTGAGATTGCTATGTTTTGTTTCATTTCCCTTCTCTTACTTTCTTTACTTTGAATAATATTAATTTATCTCATTATGGGGGAGTAGTTTCATATTTTCTATTTTAGTTTTTAGTTTGCATACTTGTTAGAGCATATAGCTTTAGGTTTCCTTTCTTTTGCAATTGTGTGTTGCATTTTAGATTTGTATATAGGATTGCATGTAGGGATAGTGCGAATTGGTTTGAAATTCCCTTTAATGATACTTGTACTAGGCAAAATAGTTTTCATGAGCTTGACTAACTTTTGATGCATGATCCCTTTTGGCACTAAAATTTGTGAAGGTTTTATGAATATTTCTTGCTTGTACCCTTGTCTCGTTTGAGAATTTTGCTACCCCTTAGAGTCTTTCCCACTAGGTTGGTATATGATAGTCATTTTGTGAGCTAATTGAGACTTTGATAGATGTCTCGTAAGACCTTGAGTCTTCTTTGGGCTAATCATTACATTCAGTCTCATGTTCTTTCGTGTGTGTGACTTTTTCATGTTGCATTTCTAGACCTTGCCTAGACTCTTGTTCAAAACCACATTAGTATGTGCATAGTTGATGATATGATACAGGCATTCTTTCTTTAGAACTTTTAACCACATAGCCAAATAGCCTACCATTGTGTTACATGTTTTGCCCTTTTGCTAGCCCTCTTGAGCTTATATCCGTCTTTGCTGAGAACACTTCATACTAGCCCTTAGCCAAACAAATGTTCCTAATCTTTAAGCCATGTCTATGGAGCATCAATTCCTCTATGTATTAGGTGGTTTAGAGATAATTGAGTTCAAGGTGGCTTTGGTATCTTGGTCTATTGAGGGATTGATGATATTGAATATTTAGTTGTGTTTCCCTCTTATTTGGGTTATGCATATATATATTAGACTATGATTTGATAATTCCAGTTCCTATGCCTTTCACTAATTGAATTTTCATTTCATTTCCTAAGGAAAAAAAAGAGAAAAATCATGTTAAAAAAAGAGAAAGTAAAGAAAAAAAGTTAAGACAACCAAAAGAACCCTAAGTGAATGGCAATGGACGTGTAAATGGATTGAGTTCCTTTCTTTGTCAACTCATATCCTATTTCATTCATAGGGTATGTTCATTGAATTGTTGGGGATTAGAGAGTTGCCTGGCTAAATAGCTCCACATTGCTTAAATTCATTTGCCCACCTCCTTTCCCTTAAACCTTTTTAGCCAACATTATGATGTAAGTGAAGTCCTATTGATTGTTATATGCACATTGCATTCTTAGTGGTGGAGAATTTGAGAATGCTTGCAAGCCTATGGTAAGTTGTATCTTTGGAATGAGTTTTGAGTGAACCTATGCTATATTTTAAACACATGAGTTGGAGTGCTTCACATTTCCCAAAAGTGAGATTCTACCAGTCTATTTAGCTCTGCACAATTTCATGTGCTTGCATGTTGTGCTTTGTGTTCTTTAGGGGTCATCAAGCTCATTTTTGAGGCCGTAAGGATCAAAAAAGATAGCAAAAGAGGCTCAAAGACACTCAACATGGTCAAACCATGGCCAACACCATAGTCCTGGGAGATCCAAAAGAAGTAGCAAGTCAAATGAGGAAGAGTCACCAAGACAGAGGCCCCACGGTCTGACCGTGGTGGCACCACGGTCCGTGATGCCCCACGGACTGACCATGGTCAACCTTGCTCACCCGAGCTCGTTGGTTTTCTTTGTGGTTATTTGCGTTCCATGCATGCGGCAGTTTTGCAGACTTCATTTCCACCACAAAATGCCATTTTACAGCTTCATTCATCATCATCATTCCATTCCACTCTTCAACATCCATCATCTAGATTAGGACTTAGACTAGGTTAGAGGAAGAGAGAGTGAATTGAAGTGAAGATTTACAAGGATTCCATCCGGGGTTTACAACGACGGTTCAAGCACGATCTTGGCTGATCATTTCTTTTCTCTTATATTCTCTTCTCTTTTCTCATTTTAGATTGATTTTTTGAAATTTTGATTATGATTTTACTGCTTTGATTTTGGACTTATGCACATAACAGTTAATTTCTCGATTTGTCGTTCATCTCTTTGATTATTTTGGAATTATTGGATTGTTTTATCGAATCTTAGATGTTTATTGTCTTGTAAGAAATTTAATCACTTTCTTACATGTATTGAGTATTGGATGAAGAACTGTGAATTGATTGTGTGGAGTATTGAGAAAGTCACACGAATTGAGAGACCACAAATTTGATAATCGCATACTTAACGGACCTAAATAAATTAAGAGCTCTCGAGAAATGATAATTGGTTAGATTTAGGTATTTCATTTTGCCTTGAAAGAGGGTTGTGATACTTCAATTGTCAGTTCTAAAATAATCAATTAAGAAAGAAGTGCTTGATTGATGCATAGATCTGGTGATTGCTTATGTTGCTTAATTCCATGATTCTTTGTTCGTTAGATTAGATAGTTGATTAGTTTAATTTCAACATCAAGTATTGCTCTGCTTAGCCATCCCAAGGGGATAAAGTCCAATAGATCAACATAGCCCTTGTAAGAGACAACCTTGATTTGCTACAATAGCACCGTGTGTTTGGGGCCCTATACTATCATGTTTAATCGCGCTGTCAATTTGTTAGTCTGTCTTTGGGATTTTTGTAAGATGCATGCCTTGTTATTAATAGGCCCGTGTGTGTGTGTGTGTGTGTGCTAGATGGAAGCAGGATTGAAAACATGGAGTGGGCTAACCGGTTCAACAGAACAATTCACTGGTTGAGTCGAGTATGTGAATGGGCCAGTGCCTGCCAAAGTTTAGCCTTTTTTCCCATTGTTAGCTTGTATAGGTGATGTGTGCACTATGTCTATCATTCCAAGCGACTAAGACCTTGGGGTGGCTCAGGACTGTCAAGTTGTTTTATGAACCTCAAGGGATATGACTTCGTGATTTATGAGTTTAAATAGGATAAAACTTACCTAATTCGCCTTGAATTAACCCAAGCAGCCCTAAATGAATATTTGTTGTTTTGATTATTCTGAAACTGTTGGTAAGAGCCATTTTTCTACTTAAGTTGGCCCAAGTTTATCAGCACAGAGTTATTTGTGTGTTATGTAGGCCATCAAAGTAATTTTGGGAACTTAGTTTAGGAGAACCTTTGAGCAAGAGACTCGTGTAAGCTACTTAGCATTTCAATTTAAGGTCAAAGTCCTTTACATACCTTGGGTTAGAGTATTGACAACATGGTTTTGATAAGCTATACTTGTGTCTGCCTTGCTAATTTATATGAGCACAAGATGCTTTGTAAACCCTTTGGTTTACAGCCAAAAGTATTATAAATTCTTGCTATAATCAATGCTCAAGAGTGATAAGATGGTTTTAGTATAATTTGAGCTACTCATACATTTTGAAAGTGAATTATATTTCAACTGTGTGAACCTTCTATGATTTTAATACCGCTACCGCTTCTTGTAACAGCGCTTAGAGTGTTTGATAAGGCACAAAATGTTTTACCCTTTGAACTGCAAACTTATAAGTGAGATGTTTTGAGGATCGGTTTAGCTAACAAACTTTGGTAAACTAGATATTGAATGGGATCGAAAAAATATTTGAGCTTGTCTTTCTCTAAGTATAATACTTGTTGATGATTTCAAGATTGTCTTGTGTGAAAAGTGCAGTTTGTGACATTCTCTGAGTCAAATGCTAGATTATAAGCTGTATTTGCTATTTCGAGGTTCAATTTAAAGAATATGACCTTTTCTTGCATCATGAACATGAGATTTCATGATCACTTGAGATGTTTTGGCTAGAAAGATAGTGCTAATTGTATGGACACAGTTTAGGGAGTAGGCTCGGTATGCGGAAATTCTAATTCCTAAGGACTAGACCCAGAAGTGGGAATCCTAGTAGACCCTAATGAGGGTAAAAGTCCTATGACCATGAGAGGCCCCAATATGCCACGAGTCATGAGTTATGAGACTCACTTCAAGAGAGCAGTAACATGTGAATTCGATGCCCAAAAAGGTGATTTCTTACCTTTTGTGAGTTGGAAACAACTTGTTTCTAAACTATGTCAGTGCAAGAATTTGAAAAGTGAAGGCACTCTTTGAAAGAAGTTTCATTAAATTCTAAATGGCTTCTCCTTATGCAGAATGAGATTTATTAGAGTCCAACCTGGTTCAAATGTTTTACTCCTTTTCATGATGTTATTTTTACTTTCATACAAAAACAGCTCAATCAGTTCCCCAAATTAACCCGTTCGATGTTAAACGTCCACTTAAAGAGTTGAATGGACTACCCCCCCTCACTCTTGTGTCACATTGAAGATTAAATAGTTGTTATTTGGTTATGAATGCTTAATACGCTATATTAAATAAGAATTTAGTGTGATTGCTACTTGTTGTATTTGGTTTTTCAGGGTGTAGGTTATCCACTGAGCCTGCGATAGCTCACCCCCTATCATTTCCCTTTTGCTCAGGTCTAACTATTCTTGAAAGATATGTAAGTCCTCCATTCACATAAATAGAGTAGGAATCTTCCATTTGCTTTGCACAAGGGGCCTTGTGTACAAATGTGTTAGATGATGAGTTTATAATGTGATTGTTCACAAGTACTTAAGCATATGTAATTCACATACCCTAAGTCATATATTGCGCGGTCTAACAGTCATTCTGAATGGCCGTTTAGGCCAGCCATGTAGGTAGGTAGTTGTCCTTTTTTGGTCAGAGTTTAGTTGCTTGGGATATAAATCCCATTGCTCTGGGCATATGAACCATTGAGTTGTATCTTTTGTCTCTTTCTTTTAATTAGCTTTGTAGCTTGTACACTTCGGGTGTGTGACCTGTAGAGTTGAATACTCTAGCATGTAGTTATTGAGTTTAACTAGAGTTTCCTTCTTATTTTGATTATTTATTGGTTTACTAGTATAAGTCTAAGGCTATAAGCCTAGGGTCTTAGTCGATTTTTAGGCAGAACTCTGTTCATTTTGTTTCAAAATTTTAGGTAATCACTAATACCCCTAGCCCTAAGTGGTAGGGGTGTTACATGCACAATTTCAACTATGATGACTTATAGCTCCTAAATAACCACGGAATCAACAAGACTAACCTATTTAGTTGTCAACCTAGAGTTCACTATTGTGGTTATATATAGTTTGATCGATAGTATAATCAAAAGGAGGGCTTAGAGCATGAAGCTTTTTAAAATTGATGAGCAAACATAATTGTTGCTATATTATGGCACTTATAGCTCACTTTATGACAAAACATCCAAATTCAAACCCATATGTAGGGCTATTTATTAAATGACGTATTAGATTGGCTTTAGATTAGCGTAGTTAAGTAGTTATAGTTGTTTACTTGCTGCTATAGAGAGGTACTTTGATGTTATATTGTACATCATTAAACAACATATTGCATCTCTTTGATCATGACAAGCGAGAATTTTGCTAGTGCTTCCTAAAGTTGAAATGACCTGCACCCTAAATTGGACTTAGCCATAATTTATAGAAATCGTATGTTTTTCAGGCCTAAAATGAAGGGGTACGTATTAATGTTTTTGTGTTTTTTAGGTGAAACAAAGTTCTAGTTAACATTTCCAGTGATGTGAATTACTAATGGTGCTTGGGAAGAAACATGATCTCAAGCTGGTAAGTCTTACTTTCTCCAAGCCATGAGGCATCGAGAATTTCTCTCTCTTGAGTACTTGGGGACAAGTTTAAAGTTGGGATTAATTGAATTTGTAAATTGTTTGTGCTCTTCCATTGGCCTTAAGCAAGATATTGAAATTGTGTGTTATAGAAATTCGGTGGTGTGATCTTTATGTAGATTCAATTCATTTTTTCTTTTGTTTGAAAAATGTGCCTTTTTTTGTCCAGAATTTCTTCTAAAAATTAGGTGATAACACAACACCGATCGTAGGTGAGCTCGTTTCAACGGATTCCCACATCTTATCGCACAAGACAATGAAAGGTAAGAAGATACAGAGACAATGCATTTGATAAGTCTAAGTTATCCCATAATGTTATCATATATGTCAATGAAGAAAGTTTATGATTTAGATTTCAGATCCCCCAGTGCGAAGTTTTTGCTTTAAGGAAAATCTTTAAATAGTAAGTTGGGCACAAATTGGATGTACTACGTGTATGTATTGTGGACTAGACTCAAACGTGAATTGCTCTCTTTTTTCTCCTTAATTTTGGTTGAAATTGCAAGGCGTTGGCTCAAATAAGCTACTAAAGAAATGTGCTCAAATATAATAATTGAGACACTTGGATGAGCTATTGCATCTTTCCTAGCTTGCATATGAATGAGGCCCCATATTCGTAAGTCAAATCCTCTCTTTTGTTGATATTATGTTTCTTAGTTCTCTTTGGACTGTATGTTCCAATTCTATTTATATATGACTAAGGTACTCTTTCGCTTTGACTTGCATTACCTATTGTTGCCATAGTTGTTAGTTTGGAACATGTTCTGGTGAGAAATGTAGACCATAAGAGCTACATTGGCGTTCTATTTAGGAACTATTTTATTTGGATTATGTCCTTCTAAATTTAGTTCCCAACTTTTTTTAGTAACCTTCGGCATAATACTAGTACTACCCTCTTACTCATTAGAGGAGCTTTTGTTTGGCTGAGGATTCATTGGAATTCCTTATTGATGTCGCCTTTGGTCTTCTCAATGGACTTGTCTATTCAATTCTTTCATATACGTGTGAATCTATGTTTTTATTGGGATTTGAATACACATCCTTCTTACTAGAATGCCAAAAAGCCTAGTTAAGAATATGAATTAGCTTTTTGTTGGCTATGCTCATTATGTTGACAAATTTGAAATTTCATGTTGCCTTTCAAATTTATCTTTAGAAGTATGAAGTTGGACACTTGTCGTTTCAAGGGATAAAACCTTGAATAAGTTGGAAGCAAGACTTGCATCATTTATGCGCCTCCCCAAACTGTTTATATGTTGGATTTGTTATATTACTTGTCCAATTAACTCTTTGATTTTTTTATTTATTTTGAAAGTCTAGTGCCTACTTGTTTCTATATATGGTGTAGGTGTTTCGGTTATCCATGTCTTTCACAAGCAAGAAGACTTATTATGAAGGATTATTTTGAAGATTTTTTTTTCCTTTTGTCATTTGGAAAAACATATAATAGTTTTCGATTTTCATATATGTATGTATGTAATTTAAGGGATTTAGTTGATATGCAATGAAAATTTTATTATTGGTAGATTATGTATTAGTGAACTTTGATCAAATATAAAGCAAAAATTTTATTTATAAATTAGAAACTTAGAGATGTGATGAATACATGTAACTTTGATGAATGACATGTTGTAACTAATTATGTTGCTCTCAATTGAAAGCCAATTTGACTTGGTATTAACCTAAAGCATTGAAATAGCTAAAAGATGTATTGCTTTAGTATTATTGAAACCCGTTGTAATAGCCAGATCTATAGCAACACTTTTTATGCCTTTGTACAACCGTTACGGAAAAACTATTGCCTTAGAATTGAAAAGTGTTGCAATAGCTCTAATCCAATGCCCCTCAAAGGAAACTGCTAAAAAAGACATATGACAACAAATATGCTCTTGTGGCAATAGTTTCGCCCATTGCCAAAAGCTAATTTTGTTGTAGTAGCAAAGTTCGGGCTTGATACAGCTCCACTACAGCCCTACTTAAATCATATATACATATAAGAGAAAAATAAAAATCAGAACACGTATCACTATTATAGATACCTTCTCTTTTAACTAGCCACTTGATACCCAAATTCCAAAATGTTGAATAACAACATACTTTTAAAAAATAAACACATGCATGACAACAAATACTTTTGATGAATGACAAATAAATTTTATCATAGGATGAATGATCTATAGGAGGAAGCATCAATTTTTTTAAATGAAAATTAAACTGATTATAACAAAAAAGGGTGGCTCGTAGGTATTTTATTTATATAAGGGTATAAATTTTACGATAGTTTCGAGCATATAGACCCAAGATACTATATACGGTAATTTTTCTACAACCCACCTCTATTTATACAAAACAATTACAGCCAGATACCCTACCTTGTATGAAAATCATAATTAGGGGACTATGCAATTAGAATATATGTAAAAGGTCTAATATTTTGTGGAACTATTTTGAGAGACAGTTTACTATTTTTATTTTCATGTTATGCCCTAAACTTTTCATATTTGCTTATTTCACCCCAATACTTAAAAACTCACTTTCGAAAATTTTATTTTTGTGCATGTGATAATCTGCTCACAAGTACTACTTGAAGTCCTCATTCATTTAGTATTAGAGCCATGTGGCCAAAAATAATCAGGATAATTAAGCTAATTAATAATTAATTAACCTAGTTAACTATGTTTAATGCTTGAATCATCACCTAGTTGCCCTGCTCCTAATTATTCACATATTGTTTACTCAACAGAAGGAACCACTTTCGTAGCACCTCAATTAAACTATATCACTTATATAGTTTTTGAATTAAAAGCCGAATTAGCAAAAATAAAGCCTGAAGTTAAAGAGATTAAGAAGCAGTTGTCTGTAATCCATCTTTCTTTAATTATGAGATTAGACATAGTAAAAAAATCTACTTTAAGTATTAATACTCCATTTCAACATAAATATCTTTTCCAAAACCCAAAAAATAAAAATTCATTTCCTTTGTATTATATAAAAATCCAAAAAGAAGTAGGAGAAAAATCATCTAAAGAGGCAGAAAAAGAAGAGGATGGAGTATAAACAGTATAATTTTTTCAAGAATTGTGGATATCTTTGATAAAGAACACAATCTGAAAGAATTAAATAAAATTGTGGGTGCAATAGTTGATAAGCAAGATGTGTTGTCTGATGATAATGAAGAGACAAATAATGTCTAGTTAGATGAAGAAATATATCAGCAAATGAACTTAATTAAACTACAGGATCTTAATATTGTACCTTTATAACAAGTTAGAAGAAAACTGGATAAAAAATGGTAAAATGGTATTTGGCAATGAAACTGAACATAGATGAAATTGCATCCAATCTAGTTAGCAACGTTATTCCTAAATCTGAAAAAACTGGTGAACCTTCTGGAAGTAATACCCATTTTATGAGACATAGGTACGTTCCAACAGGGAGTACAACTAACTTTTCCTTTAGATTTATCCCAGAAAAAACCACGACCTTTGAAGATACTAACCTTACCCCAATTTCCTGAATAGGATACATTTTAAAAATCGATGGAGCTCGAAAAAGAGAAGAAATATTTAAGCATTAGAAAATAAATATGAAAGTGTCCTAAACTTCAATACTACATGGACGATTGTAAATTTCCTAAACTATATCGAACGTAGTTTTTCTAGCACTGTAGCTAACTTATAGGACTCATTCGATGAGGAAGGTAAAAATGTATTAAGAAGGATGGACACACCAATCGCTATACTCAAAAAATTATGTAAGGAAATTAAAACTGAATTTATCAATGCTAAACTTGATTCGAAAGAAAAAGCCAGAGAATTGCAGAGAAAGAATAATAACATAGAGATTTGGGACATGAGATATTTGAAAAATTATATTGCTGAATTTAGTCAATATTATTATAAAATTGGCCATAATGATAATAATGTTAGTATGTTTTATGACAAATTACCATATCCGATTAATTCTATAATCAATGAATAGTACATTGCATGGCTTGAAAAGTAGATATCATTAATATCCTTGGTACAAGAATCTCTTATCTAAGTAAATGGGTCAATGATCAATACCTTGATCTTCAAAATAAAAGAAAATGAACAAATAATTTCTAACCTGTTAGGATAATCATCACAAATGGGGAAAAGAACCTAAGAGGAGAATAAAAAAATTTATAAGAAAAAGCACTTCAACAAGCAAAGAGGAAAAAAGTATAAAAGAAAATATCACAACAAACCAAGCCCTAAAAAACAAAGGTTTTTTCGAAAAATCACTTATTGTCTTGCTAAAAAAAACAGTTGTAAGTGTTGGGCATGTGGAGAAGTAGGTCATTATGCAAATAAATGCAAAAATAGGAATAATGGCAAGCTTATTGAAACTTTGAATAATCTAGATTTTTTTGACCTTAGCGAGGAAGAAGCACTAGAAGCACTAGATCTACCACTGAAAAACAACAAGGGTATTATGAGATTGTACTAGAAGATGAATATGAAGAAAGTGATTATGAAGAAACTATCATATGATGAAAAGTAACTCAATTAGTCTTGGTGATCTTCAAGGAAAGAGTTTATTATAGATCATGAGAATGAAGATGTCAAAGGAGATTTGGTCCTTCCTACAATTTAGAAAAATATGATTTATAAAAAATCCATCTTTCAATTAAGGACTAAGTATGTATGCTAAATGATGGAAGGAAATCTAGAGATAAAAGACTATAAATAAGAGAAGTCAATCTCATTAATTAGGAAAATATCCTTAAGCATAACAAAGGTGGAAAGTGCAGGTATATCTATGTTGGAAGTGTCGAAATTCAAAATACTCCATTACAGTATTATGGCAACAAAGATATTGATCTTTATACTTTACTCTGTGATATTAGACATACTAAATTTAATACTTAAATTATCCTAGGGATTAAGACAAAATTATGTAATAGATCAGTGGGGTTCAATTGTTGCACTGGATATTATTTGAGTCTAAAAGATGAGTTTGCCAAAAACTTCTTCTCCCTTAAGATAAAAAGAGTTGGGATGGATATGAAAAGAGGAAGATAACCACTAAGCATATTTTGAATAATAATCTGCAGATTAGATAATACTATGGATCCAAAGGCTAACGTAACCATGATAGAGGCAGAAAATTTTGAAAGTCCTACTTCAATGCAAAAAATTCAAAGGGCAAAGTCCAACTCGTATGAGATAAAAATTGATAGGTCTTGGATATCTAGCTTCTTAATCCCAGAAAAATCAATAAATGTAATAAAAATTGATGAAAATTGTAAAATTATCATTAAACCAAATAGTTAACAAGCGTGAGTGCAAGATCAAAATGGGAGGAAAGGTTTTCATCAGCTAAAGAAAAGCCTAAAGAAGATGATACGATTAGTATGACCAGTGAAATGAGCAAAATGAGTTTTGAATATGCAAAATATAATGCAAACCAAAGTATGAGCCTAGATACAAGAGTCATTAGGTACATAACAAAAATTGTTAGTGAGCCCATCTATCAGGCAAAATTAGTCAAAAATATGACTATTGGGTTGCCAATACAAATCCTAATAGCATCTACATTCTAATAAGTATATGTTTAGAGGGATATAATAGATATGAATTATGTCCCTACATAGACAGTGGTTCTTCTGTCTGTTTTGGAAAAAATCATTATCTCCAGAATTTATGTGGAAAAAAGCCAAGAATCTTTTATAAGTAAGGATAGTTGACAATAGTATAATGATTCATAACGAACCCATAGAAGGGTTATCTATAGAGGTAGGAGGACTCCAATGAATTATACAAGTTTTATAACCTATTGATCAACCCTAACATGAAATGATCATTGGAAATAATTGTTAAAAACTATATTCTCCATGCACACAAACCATAAACTAAATAATATTTATAATTAATGGTCACTCAATTCCTATTGCAAAATTAAGTAAGGCTTGCACTCATCAAAGGATTAACTTCACACATAGCCACACTGGTGAAAAGATAATGCCTGCACAATGTGAGAAAGTACTAACAATCTCACTACTTAAGTTATCTTTTGTAGAGCAGAGTGCTTAATAACAAGACCAATTATGCAAAGAACTGTACTTGATAATCCTCTCAATTTTAGAATAAAGATAAGACTTTTGCAAACATTATTTTGTTAAATCCCAATACTATTATCCGAGTTAAATAAATGGTATATATAGACTAGGATATCCAAGAATTTGATAAAGAAATCAAAGAGCTACTAGATGAAGGATTCATCAGAAACAGTAAGAGTCTCACACTAGTCCAGCTTTTATTGTAAGAAATCATTCAGAAAAAAAAAAAAGAGGAAAAGCAAGAATGCTTATCAATTACAAAAGCTCATGATAAACTGTCTTTGATGGTTATGATATTCCTAAAAAAAAAAATATCTTTTCAATAGAATTCAAGGAACCTTTTGATTCTCAAAAATGGATTGCAAAAGTAAATACTGGCAGATAAAAATGGATGAGGAAAGCAGTCCTTCAACTGCGTTTAGTATCCCTCAAGGACATTATGAGTAGATAGTAATGCCATTTAGTCTAAAAATGTACCTCAAATATTCCAAACAAAAATGGATAACATGTTTAAAGATCTTAATCACTATGTCTAATTGACATTGGTAATACCCAATTTTTTTTCCAAGACCATAGAACAACACAAAGATGATGTTCTGGCTATCATCCAAAGATGCATTAATCATGGCATTATTCTTGTTAAGAACAAGTGCATGTACGGTGAACAAGAAATCAAATTTTTAGGTCTAGAAATAATAGGTGGACAAATCATTTTACAAAAGCATATTCTAGACAAAAATAGAAAATTTTTCTAAAAATATTGAAGATAGGAAGCAGTTAAAAAGGTTATTTCGACACCTTACCTATGCTTCAGATTTCATTAAAGATCTAGCTAAATTAAGAAAATCATTACAATAGAAACTCAAGAAAGAAATGAGTTCGTCATGGACCATTAGTGATTTCAAGATTGTTCAAATTTCAAAAAGATATGTAAAAATCTTCATGTTCTTAATTTGTCTAATGATAAAGATGATTCAATTCTTGAGACAGATGCTAGCACTGAGCACTAGAGTGCAGTACTCAAAATCAAAGAATGAGAAAAACTCTGTAAATATTACAGTAAAAGTTTTAATAAAGAAGAATTCAACTATCCCACGATAGAAAAAGAAATCCTTATAGTCATAAGGGAAATTGAAAAGTTCTTAATCTTTTTAACTCCAAAACCTTTTCTTATTCGAACTGATTACAAAGGTGTACTCAATTTTGTAAAAAAGAATTTATCAAACATGTAAGCGTAAGGGAGACTTCTATATTAGCAATTATAACTAAATCAGTTTTATTTCTCTATCGAACATATACAAGGGATCGAAGAATTCTCTGGCAAATAGTTTAACTCATGAACTCACCAATAGTGATCATCAAAGTAGAACTTCTACCAGAAAAGGAGGAGATTCAAAACAAAATGTCATTACTGCTATAATGGGTTTCTCCTTCTAGTAGAATCCTTATGGATATTTTGGAATTCCATACGAAAAGTAGATCATGCTTTGGTCTGTCGTCTTCTGCCTATCTAATAGTACAAAGATTCAGCATTTTAAAATTATAAATGAATTACCTAAGGTGTCCTCCTGATATTTAAGGAAAAATGAGTCCTCATGTTCAAGAAATATCTGCATGAATTATTTGAAAGATGAGATCTAGAGCATCTTCAACTTCATGAAGATTTTCATGGTTATCTAGATAATAATGGACTGAAAAACATTACTGGAGATGAAGGCATGTTGATTCTCAATATGGATAACTACTCTTATTAGCATTAAGTACTCTGGAAAGTTGTTGCACCAAATTGTATTTTTGTCGAGTGTCAACTCAGTAAAATAATGTAATCTACTGTAGCCATGTGAGGGGAACTGTAGTCATATGAAAATATAAGTGTGTACTGTAGCCATAAGGGCATCCTATGTAGTCCATTTCCTCTATAAAAGGATAGAATGAGTACTAAGAAGGGACACGGTCATTTGAATATACTTGAGCAAAAGAGAAGCAGAGATTCTCGATTTCTCTATGAGCAAGCATCTTTGATGATCTTAGTAGCATAAGTCCCTCTTCAATCTTTCCATTGTAATATTCAGTTTCAAGCTTTGAATAAAAGAAGTTTCTAGTAGGAAACGTTATTCAATTAAACCTTATATCTTAAATATTATAATTTCTTAATTAAAGTCTCACTATCCTTAAAAATATAAAAAAAAAACTTGATTAGTGACTACGGTCCAAGGTAAGAAACGAAACGGATATGTGTTGTGCCTAATCTAAGAAGTTGTTGTTGAGATTAGCAATCTCTGTAAACTGCAAATTAGAGGGAACGCTAGGGCCCAACACCGACTAAGTTCAGGTAATGATCGAAACTCTCTAATTGAAGCTTTAATTTTTCGTTAAATATGGTGGGCCCCTAATCATAAAAAATATAATACTTATGATATAAGTATTGGATTGTGATAATTAGTACTGGTCAAGTCATTATAAGAAGTCCAAACATTAATATAAGCTTAGTTTTCTAAAAAAAAGCCCAAAAGCTTGAGTATTTGCATTTTGAACCTCATTTGGATCAAAAATAGAAATTTCAAAAAGTTGTGGGTCATATTTGAAAGGAAAAACTTCTAAAAATTACAGTTTCATAGAATATTGACCCCTATAAATAGTTTATTTAAAATAGTAAATACTTGGAAATACATTCTAAAAAAGTTGTTCCTTAAAAATTATTTCTATAAAATATAGGATACCTCAGAGCTGCAAATTACCTATTTATATGGTCCCTTTTTATAAAAAAGATTTTATTCATCCAAATTGCATCACATTATCGAGTCTGTAGACCCAAATCTATGGTATAAGTGTTAAAGGGAGGGGAAGTGGCATTTTATGTTAATACGATTACTAGATCTGTAGACCCAAATCTATGGTACAAGCATCGGGGGAGGCGCTATGGCATTTTATGTTAATCCAATTGAAATTTGAGTTATTGCAATAAAATAAATAAATAAAGTTGGATTAAATAAAATATTTAAGGAAAATTCAAGGAACAAACCGTTTATTGAACAATTCTATGAAATATGCAGAGTTGCATCCAAGAATGATTAAATCAAATAATTTTAATACAAAACGTGCAATCATCATTAATGATACAATGTAATAAAAATAATTCACAAAGACAACATCATATATTTATTACAAATTGCACGTGAACAGAGATTTTTCAAAAAAAAAAA